>JAAOMT010000659.1:179707-193936 GCA_016748015.1 Geosiphon pyriformis | reverse complement strand
GATTTCTCTTGATAAACATGGAGTACCTACCATTTTAGAATTGCTTGTTATCGCTGATGAGCTTATTCTAGAAAACTTTATTGATCCCCTTGAAGAATATTTGATTGAACACCATGCAAAAGAGTTAGAAGAAAATTTCGCCACTTTACAAAAAACTTCATTCATGCATGATTCTTTCAAAAATTTACAAAATTTCTGCACCGAAATAGCTGCTAACAATCCAGCAATAGTCTTCAACTCACAAGATTTTACCTCCCTTAATGAAAATTCACTTTCCTCAATTTTAAACCGGGACGACCTAAATATAGAAGAATCTGAAATATGGGAAAAGATTGTGGAATGGGGAGTTGCTAAATTGGATAACAATGTTCAAATGAAAAACGTTTTTGACTGGAAAGATGAAAACTTTAACGCCTTTAAGGAATCCATTGAAAGACTTTTACTTTTAATCCGGTTCTTTAACATATCTTCAGTTGACTTCTATTACAAAGTAAAACTATTTGCGAGAATCTTTTACATCATTATCTCGTACCGGGTAGCCATCAAAAGTCCGTAGACGCTCAGCCATTACGATCAAATGTTAATTCAAAGCTTCTTCAATCCCATAATATAAAACAACTTGATCATTGGATTCAAGGCAAAGACGAAAATGCTCCTTTTGAAAATCAACTTGGAAGTAATTTTAATTTGCTACTTCGAGGCAGTCCAGACGGATTCAGTCCAGCCGATTTTCATCGATTATGTGATGATAAAGGAGCAACAGTAAGGGTAATCAAAGTGAAAAATAATTAGATGGAAAAGGAAGTTTTTTTTTCCTTGGAGATGGCAAAGCTGGAAATTCTAAACTTAGCAAATTTGTATAGTCAATCTATTCCATGCAGTTGTCTAAAGAAAACAAATTATGAGCACATTATAATGCCTGGGACAGAAAATACAAAAGTAGAATTTTTTTTGAAGAGTCTGAAGTTTTTCACGTCATCAAAAATCAATTCCTTAGATTAAATCTTTTCTAAAGGTTAGGTTAATAAGACTCACAATTTTGAAATTTGTACCTACATATTTTTATATAGCCTATTGCTCTAAGTCTTCCAAGAAAGTCATAAAATTGCAAATGAAATCTTATTTTAAATCAATTTATTCTGAATCTTTTTTTAGAAATATTTTCTTGGAACTTATAAAAGAATTGTTTATATTAATTGATTTTAATAAAAAAAAATCTTTTGGAGTTTAAATTTATTTTATAAAAGCCAGGAAAAATTGAAATATAAATAACAAAAGCTAAATTATTAGGAAACTTCATAAATTTTAAGGGACAATTATCTAAGGTGGAGAGTAAACAAAAACCATATTAGACAAAATTTTTTGGTGTCTATTTATGACAGATAAAAACATAAACAGTTAATAATATTTTTTTTATATAGATAGCTGAATAGCATTAGAATGTAATTCTTTAAATATAAGATATTAAAACCAACTAGTCTTTAATAAGATCAATTAGTAAAAATACTAAAAGTTATAAAGATCTGATAATTTATTTATTTATTAATTATGAAAGTCAATAAAAGATTTTTAAGATATTAAGTAATGTAAAATTATTTTATAGAATTATTATAAATACTATGATTTTAATTTCAATAAAATCAAAAAATTTTTAATTTAAGAAAAAAACTTAAGTAGCTTAATTTTATTAACAATATTTGAAAAAATTAAATTATAAATTTTTTACAAAAAAGTTTAAAATTGTTTTTAAATATTAAGAAAACCATGTAACAATTAAAAACAGTCTTTATGTAAGCTATTTTTATCTTAAAAAAAGCACTAAACATTAAATTGAAACTTTTATTTAGAAAATTTTTGATTATTAAATAATTATATTTTAAATGTTACCAAAATTAACAGTGTTTTTAAAAGAAAAAGAGAAAATTTTTGATTATTAACTCAACTTTTAAAGTTAAATAACATTATAATATAATTAAGTAAAATTAAAAATTAAAACATAATTTATTTTGCTTTTAAAGCTGGTAATAATTAACTAAAATATTTTTTATTAAATAATATAACCAAATATTATTTCAAAACAGATTTGGCAAATGTATTTTTGTTTTTAAGATCTAAACCTAAAAAATAACTATTAGTTATAATCAGAATAAAAATAAATTTTATAATTAATGTTAATAATACAAGATTAATAAGAATATCAACCAAAAAGAAATTTTTTTCTTTTTTGTTGCTTGGTTTTTTTAGTTATTTGAAGCAATAAGAAAAAAAACCAATTCTAATATGTCATTTTAGAGAATTTTAAAAAATTTTTTAGATTAACAATGTTTTATTTAGCTGTTTTTACAGTTAAAAACATTCTTGAAAAATAAAACTTTTAAAAATTATAGAAAAATTAATAATTGCTTTTTTACACAAAATAAATTATTAATACATAATAATTTTTCTAAATTAAAACATTTTTTATTTTATATATAAAAAATTATTTTTGTTTTAACATTTAATAAACATATAATATATATCATAATTTTAATAATAAATAATATTTGATCTGTGTGTTTTTTTTAATTAAATTGGTTATTAAATTACAATTTTATAATTGTAATGGAAATTTTTTGTTGCATAAAACTTGTGGCTGGTCCGTGCTAAATACCGGGCTTTCATGGAGAAAAATGGGCTGATCCCACGTGATAGTTCTATCCCAGCTTTGGTTTCTGGTTCTCCTATGTTGTTTTCCCCTGGTGTGGTTAGATTGTTGGGTGTTGCTGAGGCTTTTGGTGTTGGTTTCGGGTTTCGCAAGTCTTGTTTGTTTTTTTCTGGTATTGGTGACGAAGTCTCCATTCATATAGGTGCTTAGTGTCGTTCTGATTGGCCTGAGTGGCTAGTCACATGTAGAAAAAGCATGATTCACTCCTAGTTTAGATCATTTGAATGGACTTCACTCATTAATATAAAATAAAAAAAATAAAACTTGTTAAAAAATTTCAATATTAAAATCAAAAGTAATAATTTTAATAATTGTATTAATAATAGGAATAATCTTTTATTATGTTTATTAAAAAAAGCTTAATTAACAGTAATAAAATTTTTATTATGTCAATGTAAAATTTTTACTTAAGATTGTAATTTAATTGTGTTACTTTGTAAATACTTTTTAAATTTTTCTTATTAAGTGACTTATATTTCTATGTTTTCCTTTTTATATATATAAATTTGGTTTTATAACATATATTAATATATTAAAAATTAATTATATACTTAAAAGTATATTAAAGTATTATTAAACTTTCTTGTAGAATATTATAATAAATAATTGAATTTTTAATTATAACCATTTTTTTTATTTTTAATCAAAGAATATAAATTCCAAAAGCATTTCATCCTATTAATTAATCAATTATAAATTATCAACATTTATTATTAAGTTTGAATCAAGAAAACTTTTTCCAAATGCAACTGAAAAAAATGGGTATTTTTTTTATTGCCAGTAAAAAACTAAAACACCATCTAAAATTATAGTTTTAATTAGCAGAAAGAGATAAGTATGTATTTAATTTCATAGAAGGCTGATCTGTTTATAATTACAAAAGTTGTGTTCCTATATCTATTCAGCCAAAGAGCGTTTTTGGTTTTAGCCTGTAATAAGAACTCATAAGTTCTAAAGCTTTTTTGATGTTAAAATAGATAATATGGTATTTATTGTGGGGTTTAAAATAGTAGCCTATAGAATATTCTGCTAGTGAAAATTTTTTAGAGAATAGTCTTCACAATATGAATAATCAAATTAGATAATAACAAATTTATCTTTTTATAATTTGAAAAACTTCATACTCCTCGGAAAGGAAATTCACCTCCCTCTTTTCTGATCCAGGCATTATAGCATGCTCATAATCTGTTGTCTTTTCACAATAGCACCCTGATATATTTTTAAAATCATTGCCGGACACACGAATATCGACACTAAATTGGGGTCCGTGATTTAGCCCACAATAAGGTCCATGTGAGCCAACAAATTTGCTAAGTTTAGCATTTTCAGCTTTGCCATCTCCAAGGGAAAAAACAAAACTTCCTTTTCCATCTATTCGTTCTCCCCGAGAGTGCCAAGACTGTGGGTTATAGCCGCCAATTACCTGACCAGTTCGTTTCACTTTTATTACGCTTACTGTTGCTCCTTTATCATCACATAATCGATGAAAATCGGCTGGAGTGAATCCGTCTCGACTGCCTCGAAGTAACAATTGGAAATCATTTCCAAGTTGATTTTCAAAAGGAATATTTTCATCTTTGCCTTGAATCCAATGATCAAGCTGTTTTATATTATGCGATTGAAGAAGCTTTGAATCAACATTTGATCGTAATGGTTGAGCATCTACAGACTTTTGATGACTACCCGGTACGAGATAATGATGTAAAAGATCTTCATATAAAGTTCCAGGTAGGATTCTCGCAAATGGTTTTACTTTGTGATAGAAGTCAACTGAAGATATGTTAAAGAACCGGATTAAAGGTAAAAGTCTTTCAATGGATTCCTTAAAGGCGTTAAAGTTTTCATCTGTCCAGTCAAAAACGTTTTTCATTTGAACATTGTTATCCAATTTAGCAACTCCCCATTCCACAATCTTTTCCCATATTTCAGATTCTTCTATATTTAGGTCATCCCGGTTTAAAATTGAGGAAAGTGAATTTTCATTAAGGGAGGTAAAATCTTGTGAGTTGAAGACTATTGCTGGATTGTTAGCAGCTATTTCGGTGCAGAAATTTTGTAAATTTTTGAAAGAATCATGCATGAATGAAGTTTTTTGTAAAGTGGCGAAATTTTCTTCTAACTCTTTTGCATGGTGTTCAATCAAATATTCTTCAAGGGGATCAATAAAGTTTTCTGGAATAAGCTCATCAGCGATAACAAGCAATTCTAAAATGGTAGGTACTCCATGTTTATCAAGAGAAATCTCGCCATTATAAATATATCTGTGCAGGAAAATAAAACATATGAATTTATGTTGGCAAAAATGCTTTAAAGTAAATGAAAACCTTTACCTGAGAATTATCTCAAAAATTTTGGGTGAAATATTAGGTTTATCAAAGATAATGGTATTGTTTTCTCTTTTAACGCAATTACTAGAGAGTGCTACAGCAAAATAGGGTGATCTTGCTGCTAAAATTTGTGAATGAGCTTGAAAAGTTCTAATATTAGGCGCTTCGCCAACTATAATTTTAACATCAGAAAACTTTTGACTGTCAAAGAGATTCCCGAAATCATTGGATAAAGCGTGAAAGTATTGTTGGGGTCCCATTGGTGAGATATAAAAAAGCTATGAAATATTAATACTTCAATATGCAGTTTTTAGAGACTTTTATACAAATATGTGATCGAGAGGTGTTATTATTAACAATTAAAGTTTTAAAAAATTCCAAGATTTCTGTCGTGCATGTGGGGGAACAAGGAACTTTTTTCAGGCTAATCGAAATCAGAAATGGAATTCTCAATTAGAATTTAAATCATCACCCAACTAATTATAGGAGCATAAAATTTGAAAAGTGATGTAGAAAAACCTATTTATTTATATGGAAAATAGCAAAAAGACAATGAGTGGTGATTTGCAATGATTTCTCCCTCTCACCACCAAGGAAGAACCTTTAAGCAAATAGGAATATAAATTTTTTTTTAATTGGTTTCCTGGTTAGGGAAGGAAATAAATAGTATAAAAAAAATATTTTTCGTTGCTGAATATATCTTCAATCTAGTTTCAACAGCAGATATGAAATAAAAATATAGTAACTGACAACGAATAATAAAGATTTTTTAAGTAATCAACAATTGATTAAGAATCTAATTTAAAGACCTAGATATAGTCACTGGACCCAACTGAATGATAATATTACACCTCATGTAAAATGGCTCGACGACATATTGGTGGTCCCAGAAAACATAGGTTTACGAACGATATCATTATACTTGGCGTAAAAGCTACGAATAAACACAATACTTACGGCACATGCAAAGCTTGCGATGAAGCTCTCGGTCAAGAAGAAGCTCTAAAAAACCTGGTCACTAATAAAAAAAAATACTGTCCGAAATCACCTAAAAAAATCCACGTATTTTTGTGCTAAGCTAGAATCTCAAGAAGTGGTAGACGCGTATTGTAATAAGACGGATAATGAAACAGATACTTCTCAAAGTTCAAAAAAACGCCGAAACACTAGCATATCAGGTGAGTAGTTAGTAATTCTGTATGTTGTGTTAGACATAAATAATTAAATTTTTTAATAGACGATGATATTCACACAAGCGATGTAATCTCCAATGTTTCTTCTACCATGCTTACATCATCTCAAAGTTCAAGAAGAACACGATCGAATTCGATAAGTAATTTTGTTGTTAGAAAAATTACGGCAAAAGAGAAACCAAAATTTGAACAAATATTGCTTCACATGAAAATATCAAATGGATGGGCTTTCCAATAGATGACAAATCCAGCAAATAAAGAGTTTTTTAAGTTTCTAAATCCAACTCTAATCCTTCCTGGCCGACGTGCTCTATCTAATCATATCCTAGATATTGAAAGAGCCAATTTGATTATGTCACGTGAACAAAAACTAAAAGAAGACAGCATTGAAGTTTACCTTAGCATTTGACGGATGGAAAAATGATCTAAAACAACACATTTTTGGCTCGTTATCTTATCAACCAGCAAAGTTCAAATTTGGGAGGCAATCGATATAAGCTCAGAACGAGAATGAATGATTGAAGTTATTCCTAAAATTAAAAGTATGATCAAAGACGCGTCAGATATAGGGGCTAAATTATTAGCAATTGTTTCTGATAGTGCACCAGCATATGCTGCTGCGAGGTAAATATAATATATTATTTCTTTTTAAAAATTTATATTCTAATTACTATTTTGAACAGACGCCGGCTACGATTGCAATATCCAAAATTTGTTTTCCTTCCATGTTTCGCTCATCAATGTAATCTTGCCGTGGGTGATATATTCAAGGAATCTAACGAATTCAAAACCGCATCGAAACAAACAATAACAATAGTCAGTTATTTTAGTAACGCAGTTCATTAATATTTTATTGGAAAGCTTCGAGAATTACAAAAACGGATATATTCGAATTATATTACCTTGGTTTGTCCAGGTGATACTCGTTGGAATTCTTATTGTTATTGTCTTAAAAGTCTAATAAAATCTCGCCAAGCTTCAAGAGTAAGTATATAATTATAGATTTATTAATTTAATTGAAGATTTAATTTAACATTAAATTTTTCAAGAATCTAGCTACCACCCATGAATTACCTCTAGGCCTTACAACTGGTAATGAAGAATCAAGTTAACCTTCAACCCACCTCGATGAACTTTATCTGCCACGAAATATAACATTGATTCTGCTTAACGACAATTTCTGGCAATCGATAACGCGGCTGCATTTTTTGCTTCTTTCTTATTGTGGAGCTCTCAACAAATTACAATCAGATACTGCTCGTCTTTACGAAGTATTACAAGCTTTCGGTGGGATTTTGAAAATTTGGGAAGAATATTCAGATCAGGATTTGGCACAATGTATGATCTGACAATTAGAGTGAAGATGAGAGCAATGGGAACAACCATTATTATTGTTGACTTTTCTTTTAAATCCAAATATTCGTGATACATGGTTCAGAACTAATACTGAAAATTTGAACTTTACATATCTTGCTCAATTTATTACCTATTATTATAAGGCCTGGTTTGAATGCCGGCCAATTTGCATTTTGCTTGAGCTAGAGGAATATAGAAAACGAAATTATCCCTTTGATCTTACAACGTATGAACAATTTGAAGAAAATATATTGGGGTTTTGGGAATTTGCTTCCTCTTCAACTAGAGAATTAGGTCCTTTGGCAATACGTTTATTTGGAATTTGTGTCAATGCAGGATCTATAGAGCGACTATGGAATTCAATAGGATTTATTCATATTAACCGGCGAAACCATCTCCAGATAAGGTTTTTTTTATTTATTCTTTATTAAAATAAACTAACTTATTGTTTTCTAAAATTTAGAACGAAAAAGTATTAGCTATAAGCCAGATTCATGCTTCAATTAACTTTTTTCAACGAAAAAAACGAATTTCCACGAACAATACCTTGTTCAACTGATCCAATGCACCACCTATCGATGAGGTTGCCGATGAGTCTACCGATAAACCTTCTACTGATGAACCTACTAATGAACTAAATTAATATAGGATGGATAATGAACAAGACGAATTGCAAGATATCGAACCATCAAGTATAATAATGCCCGATGATTGGGAAAATCAATTACGTGACTGGGAACAGATGTGGATTTATTGAACACAGTGTGAGTGATTGGATGGCTTTAAAAGATTTTGATTTCGACAGTTTAAAATTTTGATTTTACAAAGTATTTATAAAAATATAAAATTTACATTAGTTCAAGCAAATTTCTTAGCATTAGTCTACTGAAATTTCAAATAATAGTTTTTATATTTAGCATACTCCATCTAGGTAACCAAGATTTTAAAGATTATTTTTCAATTATAATTTTGTACCAAGTAGATGTAAGATATCGAAATTCGTGTACAGAGTATTGGATTCTTTAGTAAAAAAATTGTGATAGTTGTAATAAGAATTTGCTACTACTTTTAAAATATTTTAAAACGTATTCAAAAAGCATATAATTTTCGATTCGAATATGTGTAAGAAAATCTTGAGAGTATTAATTTTGAAAAATTAAAATTTTTAATTATCTTAATTTAATTTAATGTCAAAATTCCAAACGTTTCAATATGAATTCAGATACATGGATTATATTGATAATACTATCAATATCACGAAACCTCTTAGTTATTTCTGCTGTCACCCATTTTTGTTTATTCGCTATAAAATTCAACTGTTAAGTTCTTAAGTACTTTTATAGTCATTACAATTCAACTAAATTGTCACAGAGTAACTGGTGTTCCCATTCACTGCTACAATGCTTTGCCACCCTCATTCTCAATCATAGCAAGATTCTGAATATTAATTATCCTGGTCACCCACACAAGTTAACTTCTCACAGCCGGTAAAATCATACACGAAAATTATTTTATTATAACAGTCGAAATCAAAGCACTGTAATACGTAATATATAATAAATTATAATTGACGCAATTATTAATATATATAAAAATATAAAAATATAAAAGAACCTATTCTAATTTAGCATGCTCTTTAATTAAGCACTATTTAAAATAACTAATAAATTGTAAATATTAATAAAATAAAAAGTAATAACTTTGAAATAATAATAAAAGTTACCTTAATAATTAAAAATATTAAAAATTAGATTCAAACTTGCTATTGCATATTCTTAAATGATAAAAATTACTAAAAAGAAATTATATCCAAATTGAATTTAGAAAAATGAATTCAATAAATGATTAATCATTTATTTTAGATTTAAGTTTTTAGCCAAAATTAATTAAGTTTTTGTTAATATTATTATTTACTTTTTTGACAATATGTTTTTTATAATTTGGCAAATTATGAACAATTCAAAAATATATATATGAGAGTTTGAGAATTTACAACTAGTTTGACTAAGAATTTATGTTAATGTTATCTTTATTGACAAAGTTTTTTACATACTATTTAACAAAATTGATTTAAGATTAATAAATTATTATACATGTATATAATTTTCACTATTTTGTTTTAATATTATTTAAAAACATTTTATTAAATAAAAAAGTTTTTCTTAGAGACAAATTTGGGGATCAATCTATTATTTTCTTAAATAAAATAAAATTAAATAAAATAAAATAAAATAAAATAAATTAAATTAAATAAAATAAAATATATAACAGGATTTATAAGAATACAAATGTCATGCCAATTAAATTTATATCATCTTTTAAAGCTTTTATAAATTAAAAACAAAAATAATAAAATCATTTAAATATTATTAAAAAAGTGAAATAACTAATTAGTCAAATAAAAATACATTTAATTGAAAAAAAGATTGCATACATAAAAGATAAAGATATCACCTCGATCAGTTTCAATTAAAGTAATGTTTAATTTTTACTTGATGACTATTTCAAATTATATGGTTACAATTAAATACAACTAAGATAATACTTATTTGTCACATTTGCAATTCTATTTTTAATAAAGATAATATAAAAACTAATTTGTGAAGAAGTTATCATCATTAAATTGTTAATAATAATGCAAACTGAAAATCTAGTAATATTTTTAATTTAATCTTTCAAAAATTAGATTATATGTATAATAAATAAAAGAATTTATTGTAGAAATTTAATTAAGTAAATCACATAAGCTCTAATATTTCAGTTAGCAACAGTTTTAAAAAAATATAAAGATCTAAAAAAATAATTTACCAAGACAACTCTCATAGGTTTCAACTTTTTTTAGTAAATTCCTTACGATTTGCAAAAATCTTTATAAATTAGCATTATCTTTTAGTTATATCTTTATTTTTAATAGTGAATTAATAACATATACATTTAATTATAGAGATTAGCAAAAATTATGAATATATTCTATGGTTTTGGCAACATGAGAAACTCACTACGTTATTTACTCTGCTCTCTTCTGTCGGGTATTGATGCTTTAAATCTCTTATATTCAAAGTATGTCAACTTTAATCTCGCTAGTGCTCCAATATCGAAACGAGTTGAAATTTAGACTTCCAGCATTGTACCATCAATCTTTTTATTGAGAATATTTCATAGTTCATAATTTAGATTTGATATGATTATTATGAATATACCTTCCCCTATGCTATAATAAGTCTCAATAATTTAAAGATTATTTAAATTTCTTAACTTTAATTTTTGTGTTCAAAATACATTGCCCTACAAAATGAATGAATTATATTCCATATAAGTGGAAATTTCGGTTTGCATAATAATATTTTTTATTAATCATACTCTCTGAATATATTATAAATACCATAATGTATTTTATCTTATTAAGAAATCAATATTTAGTTATTAAGATTAATATTAATTTAAAGACAAAAAGGTATATAATTACATATAAATAAATAAAATTTCATATAGAGTATTATGGAAAATAAAAGTATTGTGGCAAAGCTAGCAAAATAAATTTGCGTACGAGAATCAGATGAGTAAAAGTATGCCATTTTTTTACTTAAAAAAATAGCCTTTTTTAATCACAACCCCATTACCAATTATCGACTTAATCACAATATGTTTATAGATTAGAATTCAACTAATTAATAATATATATAAAAAATTTTTTGTTCCTATTCTTCAATTTTTTCATTTTTACCGCGATTCCAACTTTTTATATTACTTTATTATTATTATTATTATTATTATTATTATTATTATAATTATTATTATTATTATTATTATTGATAAGAAAGTAGATATTTTTTTAAATCTGCTACAGATTTAGAATTCATCCCTATTACCTATAAGTGAAAGCCCAATTCTATAAGTTAAAATAGTTTGATAATTAAAATTTTTATATTTTTATTATCAGAATTATTTAATATTGCTGTGTTGACACGTCTTTTGCTAAATGCATATAAATTATGATTTGGAACATTCACATTGATTTCTCATTTTTTAAAAATTTATAGAAGCTTAGATGAGCTCATTTGTTTTATTTCCACCTTACCTGGTTCCTTCTAGTTTCATCCCGCCTTAACACTAAAAAGCTTTTTAAATAAAATATTTTGGTCGTAATCTTGTGCACACTTATTTGAAAGACGGATTTTCACATTACATGAATTAATAAATTTGTGTTTAAACAATACAATCGGAAAAGCAAGAAATATTTCAACAAAAATGAAATTGTTATTCTCAAAGATAATATTTTCTAGAAATTTTTTAATGTTTTTATATAATTACATATATGATTATTTGATATTATAATATTATATTAAATACTTTTTTAAACACATTTTTAAATCTCAACATATTATTATTATTCCTCAAAGCCTCATGATTCAAAGTCTTCAAAACTTTTTTCCAAACCTTACCATCTAAAATTTCCTTTACCCAAATTGATTTAATAAAAAGATTTTCCTTTCTGCTTTTATTTTTTATTAAAATATTCTTTTAAACCTCTCCCTAAAACAGTTTTTTTAATATTATTAAGTGCTTGAACAGAGAACCAAAAGCTAATAAAACTATTAAAAATACTCAATCTCAATAATTAATTAATCTATAAAACGTACATTTACCTGGTTTAAATTTGAAAATATTTTCTTGATGATTTCATTATGCTGTTAGTCTTTTATAAAATTTAAAATAAGTGACAATGAAATGTTATTTTTAAATATAATTTCTACTATTATAGTTTTCTTATCTGAATCGAGATTAAAATTCTTTCCATATATACTTTGCCTCAGAATTAATTTGTTTCATTATTTGATAGATGGAAATATTATTATTGGGAAATGGAATTATTTCGAAATAAGTAATTTCTATTTCACGCTCTGATCAAAATTGCTTCTTTATAATAAGGGGATAAGTAGTAGCATTAATAAATGAATTTTCAAAGAAATTATTAAAACTACAAATTTTTACCAAAATAGCGGTTCCTTTATTCAGTTAGATCTTAATAACCTTTCATTAAAAAATCTTGATAGAAACTATAATCTTATTTTTTTTAATGTAGCAGCTAAAAAGTATTGGCTTGTAAGGTAGTAAAATCAGCACCATAATATGCATTCTAATTTCAATTTCAATTTCAATTCGAGACATTTAATACATAATTTTAGATTCCATTTTGATTATTAAAATTCACAAACAAGTGCATTTTCTTCCTCTATATAGAGTTCTGGTAAATGATCTACCATAAAGCACTATTATACGCTGTGTTATATTTAATTCGAAGTAATAATATTTGAATTTGTTAATCTTTTTCAATTTTAGATTTGTCCTACAAAAGATACAACACACCACCATTCATTTGAGCAGCAAATAGAAAAGCTCCCAAGAGGTCATATTGCGTCATTTTGATAGAGCAGAAAATCAGTTGTTTCTCATTCCCAAAATGTGATATATACCGGAACTCTTTTTTATTTTTTTTACTTGAGATTAATTAGTTTCATAAAACAGTTTCTAAATAATGTTTTAATTAAATCAGTGTTACTGACTCATGAAATTCAAAATAAAACCTGACATTAAACCCATTATTAAGATTATCACTAATAAAGGATTTTATATTTCATGTTTTGACATTTAAAAATAATTTTTGGAAGTCCATGAAGACCATCTGCAACCTTATAACTGGATTATGCATTTAGAATTTTACGCGTGACTCCATGTTCGAGCTCTACCCGTTTAGGGAATCTAGAGCTTTAGATTTTTCCGATCCTAAATTAATTTTGAGTTTAAAAACAGAATTAGCATTTTATTTTAAATTAAGAACACCAATAAAAGACATGGAAATTTAAATTCCGGACTATCTCTACCCGTTTAAACAATCTAATGTTTCAGATTTCTTATTAATTATTACTAATATCAATTTAAAAACAAATTTAGCATTTTTTTTATAAAAGGTATTTAATTTACACTTTTAGCTTGAAATTGAAACTATCACCAATTACACTCAACTTATATGATATTCAAAGGAATTCTTTATAATGTTTAAAAAGTTTTTCATAATTTTTGTAAAGATATGGATGATTTCGTCGATTCTAAGTTTGACAGCCGAGAGTGTTGATGTATCATATCAACGATGGTTCGTCTTCTTTTTTTAAATTCAATTTTTCCCAATATTAATCAATTTAACATGACTTGACTTTATTTTAAACCTCTAAAGTTGCCATTCTGCTACGTTAATTGATAAAACGTAAGTTTAACTCAGTTTAAATCATAAAAATGTGGAACTCTTATTTGATTCTATTCCCTAAGTTTTTTTTCTCTTTCACTCTCTAGTCTTTATTTATACGGTGGAAAAACTGATTTCGGAAATAAATTAGTAGACAATACAACAGATAGTAACGACCTCTGGACCTTAGATATAACACAATCATTCGATGTTTTCTCACCACCGTGGAAAAAAGTCGAGTCTTCAAATCTTGCACCAAAAGTAGCTCGACATTCAGCAACATATGGTGGAAAAAATAATGAAATTTTAGTAATATTTGGAGGTGAAACAGGGACTAGCCCAATGCCTGAAAATTCTTTATTTTATTTCAATACCACTTCATCAGAATGGTCAAATCCAGATACGACT
>JAAOMT010000659.1:98891-179079 GCA_016748015.1 Geosiphon pyriformis | reverse complement strand
GTGGGTACTAATATCATTCTTTTGCATGGTAAGTAAAAATAAATTAATACTTTGTTTTTTGGAAATTTATTTTTTCCAATTCTAATTATGCTTCTTTTTCATGAATATCTTTTTAAAAAAAAAAGGATATGTGGTAAGCATCTAAATTTTCCACTGTTTTTCGGTTATTTTCCAAATAATTAGATATTTAATATGATTTTTTTTACCTAAATTTAAACTTAAGCCTAATCCTACCACAGCACAATATTTTTTCGTCTTGGATACGACAACTTGGGTCTGGGAAACTTCATATACACCAAAAAACCTAGAATTGACATGGCCACCATTTAAATCTTTACTCACGCCAAACTCTACGTCTCAAAACGCAAATTCCACTTTAATTTCGAATTCATCAACAGATATTCCTCATTCAACAACAACAACAACAAAAACAACAAACAAAGCTTTAGCAATAGGATTATCAGTCGCAGGAGGGATAATAATTTTTACACTAATTGGGATATTTTATTTCTTTAAAATTCGAAAACCCCCACCTACAAACCTCAATCATTCCTATGTTGATCACAATTCGGCACATCAACCACTTTCGGATCGTACACAGACGGGCAGGGACCGAGTATCCGCACATGAAATTCGATCACAAATATAGAAAATATATTCACATGACGAACAATATTCTTGTTTCAATATTAGTCCCCACATAATTCACTTATCCTAATAAGTAGTTTAAAATTATATGTAGCTATATAGTCACTGCTAATATCCCATTAAAAATTTTAGAGAATGCTAAAATGTTTTTGCTTTAATAAAAGTAATTAGTATTTTGGAAAGGTTTATTGAAGAAAAAGAAGTAGTTAATTAGAATAACTTTATATAAAAGAATACATTTAATTCTTAAATTAGCTTTTAATCAGAGTAATTATATTGTAATAATATAACTAAACTGATAAACCACGGATAAATGGAATCCCGATATTTCAAAATCCTAACATGGTTAAGATCCCAAAAGCAATAAAAATATTCTGGAAAGCACATTGATAAATAGTAATTATTAATTAAATATATACATTCATTCATTTTTTATCATAAATATAGTTATTATGTATCTGATATTGATTCAAGGATAAAGTTTAACTGTGATAATATCTATCATATTAAAATTTACTATGTAATACTAGAATGTTGAGATTTAATTAAATATCATAGAGAATCACATCCTAATAGTCAATTTGACCTTATATTGAACACTTAATGATTACAAAATTGGTTTTTAAATAATAAATATACTAATTTTTGTTATCAATTAAATAATATGATAATAATAAGTAGCAGTAAGAAATCACAAATTCGCGAATAATTTTAATTTTTATTCAATTACAATTCTAACTGGTAAAAAATCAAAAGAAATGAGAAAAAATAAATTTGTCACTTGAATTAAAATTAACTATAAAAAATTTATAAATTCAAAATACCCTAAAAGAAAAAAATTATCAGGAAAAAGATAAAGAATCTAATTTTATGTATTAAATTAGAAAATAATGTAAAAGCATTTACTAAATAAATGATTAATTTTAAAAAAATCAACTAAAAAATTAATATTTAGAAAATAATAATATAACTAAATGAATAATTAATTAAATGAAAAATTAACTAGAAAATTAAAAATAATAGGGAAATTAAAGCGAGTAAAAAAATCTTGATTATTGTTTTAAAAAAAGAAATTAAAAATTTCAAATAGTGACATTTATTTTTTTTAAGTACTAACTTTGAAAAAATAGAATTTTTGGTTTGTTCATATATTTTCGTCAAATTTTTTGTTATTTTTGCAACAATTGTTTATTATTTTTGCACAATTGATAAAATTTTTAACAGGTTTTTAAATAATATAACTTTTTAATTTACGAAATAATAAAGTTTGCTTTGAATTATTCAAAAATAAAGTTTTTGAGCAATTTCTTTATTTGTTTTTTTTTAGAATAATAACAAATAGTAATAGTAAAATTTGACATGTACAAATAATTAATATATAAACACTTTTACCAGATCAAAAAACATCTAAAATTTAGAGTTTTTTTTAAAAATTAGCTTATTAATTATGTCATATTTTTTAAAAAATACCATTAAAAAATTAAAAGATTCTTGATCAAAAAATAAAAAACCACTTAAATATGCAGCTTTTGGTAAAGTTGCTAGTTTATTAATTATTCTCTTTATTTGGTTATTTAAAATTATTACCTCAATTATTTTACGCTATACAAAAAAAAGTTTAAAGTTTTTCGCCCAGATATTTTTTTGGCAGCATGACAGTTGGAAATACCAACAAAAAGTTAAAATAGCAAAACAAAAAATATTGAATATAACTAGTAGGAAACCAAACTTGTTAAAAGTTTAAAGAGTCTGGTAGTAACAAACATACTTAGTCATTTTATAACAATAAAATGTCTAATAGTGACATCAGTGAAAAAATAATTCAAAATTAGTTACAGCTTAATGATGGAACTTGATAAGCTCTTATTAAATAGGAACATAAAAACATATATTAAAAAAATTTCAATAGTAATAAAAGTTTTTATTTTCTTAAAAATTCAAAAATATTTTTGAACTGTGTTTACATCCAAGTTAGACTGAATTGCAACAACTAAATTGGCTAAAAAAAATAGTTTAATTAGAAAAACTAATGTCAAATCCGTGTGCACATAATTGAATTGAAAAATAATAACCAAAAAAATCTTAGTAAACTCTTTAAAACGTATTTAAATACAGTGAAATTAAGTTAATGACGATGCAATTTATTAAAATGTAACAAAAACAATAATCAAGTATGTCAAATTGGGTTAGCATATAATCTTAAAGATAAGAAAAAATTTAGCAAAAATATGAATGAAAATTGAATAAAATTTTGATAAACCTGAATTTATGCCTTAGTAAAATAGTTGTAAAAACATTTTGAAGATATTGCAGAAAAATACTTCAATTATTTGTATGTGGTCTATTAAGCATAAAAATTTTAGAAATATTTCTTTATGTTTTAAGAAAATGATCCTTTTAACTTCTGCGAATTCAAATCTAATCGAATTGACCAACCAAAAAGATTTTGATTAAAATATATTGCATAAGAGGTAAGTTAAAATAAGTATCTCATATATAAAATTATGGATATTTTTAATGATTTTTACAAAGTATTATATTTGTTAAATTATGAATAGGTTGTAAAAATAATCAACTGGGATATTGTAAAATTTACATTACTTAAAAATTTGCAATTAATCATTAGATTCCCATTTTTCATAAATTTTTTTTACATAAAAGAACTGTTGTACATTAATTTTTTTCAAACAATTCAAATTCTTATATATATGATATTAATTATCTTTCAAGATATAGAATTCCATAATTGTAAAATCACATTATTTATGGCCATTTTTGATGTATTAATTATATGCTGCATGTTAAATAAAAGACATGTTGTAAAATGCACAAGAAACTAAGCTAATTTAAATTGTTTTACAAAATAAATTATTGGGATAAGATATCAATTATAAATCATAAGATATTTTTTATGAGTTACCACTATAATACGTATCCTGTCTTAACAAATTTGACTTAAAAATACAAAGTAGCCTACAGTATAATAATTTACAATGTAAAAAGCAAACAAATATACATAATTTACAATTGCAAATTCTAAATATGGTAGCTTTGCTATAAAAAATCCAATAAATTTAATTATGTAACTTACAACATAACCAAATTATAAATCACATAAACCTTGTCAAAAAAAACTTTTTTAAATGCTTTTAATTCTTATTACTTATTGTTATTATGTTTATCGATAAAATTAATATAGCTTGTACAAATTTTGGGCTAAATCTTTTTATTATTTAATCATTTTTGTATGTAAATTATACACTATATCACACAAAAATGATACTTTAATGTAATGTATAAATTTTTATTCCGAATTTTTTATTAACATATCTGATAAAATAAGCATAAAATTTAAATTATTTATATTTTAAAAATATGTGCTTTTTTATGCTTAATAAATTCTAAAGTTTTTTGGAATTTTTTCATATTTTGTTTGTAGATTTTTTTAGATGATAATACTGTAGTATTCTTTGATACAATTTCTTATTTATAAATATTTGAATTAATGAAATAAGTTGGCTATTAAAATATTTTAGATAAATAAAATTAGTTTTATTATGTGCATAAATAAAATATGGTATAATGAATTCAATAATAACTGACAAATTTTTTTTAATAATGTTAATAAAATTTTACAGAAAAATAATTCAAAAATATTATATTTTTTTATTATATTATTAAAAAACTTGCATACTTTATATATATAAAATGAACATTATTGGTTGATATTAAGAATCATTATTAATGGTCTAAAAATATTAATGCCAATTCTGTCAAAAGACTAGCCAACAGATATTTCTAGTAATTTTATAATAGCTGTTATTTTTATTATGTATTAGTCACTAATATTATACTTAATATTTATTAAATTTAATATTAACTTAATTATTGATTTAATTATCGAACAAATTATCAACTTAGTTTTTAACTGGGTTATTTGTTTTTTAATAAATATATTAATATAATTGTGTAAAACTGTAAAAGATCTAGGTATTTAACTTGTATTATTAAAACTAGCTTAAGAAATAAAAGACTTGCTTTCTGTAATTTATTAAATAAATAACTATTAAAAATATTGAATAGTAGTAATTAAATTGTAAATGTTAATTAAAACATTGAATTATAACAGCTATATAATTTTATTAATAATTACAAATTATTTTTTTATTTCTATTTGTAATATGAAGTGGTGCTTTTTATAAAATTAATAAAATTAATTTTATTATGTATTATATAAGTAATTATATATTTTGTTATATAAAACAAAAATCATTTATTATTACACAAAACCAACTTAAATTTTATTGAATACAATCTTTTTTTGTTTAATTTGCTTTTTCGTCAAAAATATGTTTGGCAGACAAATCCAAAATCTTTTGGAACGAATTCTTTAACAAAAATTCAATAAAAACATTCTCGGGTAGCTGGCCATGTGTAGAAAATGCATGAGCCACACCTATTTTAGAGCAGCTTTGCTGTATTTTAATAGGTAGTGGTTGGGTACAATCGTTAATGTGAAATAAAAAAACCATACTTAATTTATTCTGTATACTTTTTTAAATAAACTTATTTAAAAATATTTACAAAGAAAAATAATTATTTTTAATTAATTATCCCTTAATTAATTATATCTTAATTTTAAATATTTTAAATACTAAATAACTATCAATTGCTTAATTAAAACTTTTTTAAAAATTAAAACAAAAGTTATCAAATTATTTTTATTTTGAAATATTTTAAGTATTATTTCAATAAAAATGCTTATTATTAAATAATAACTCAAATATATTAATTTTAAAATTTAGTAAGTTTAATATAATTATAACACTGTATTATTTTTTAATGCTAATTATTAACTATTTCATTTTTAAATTGTTTTTATTGTTGTTTTGTATAAATAAGTGACTTTTTAATAGCTTTAATCAAAATTGAAATTTTGGGTAATAATTATTAAATTTAAGATATTTAATCTTTTGAGGTTTTATGTATAAGTCATGGAATATTTAATTTACTTTTAAATGGTTTTCAACCAATTTTGATAAAAAATAAAAGTATTGTTATTTAAAGACATTTAAAAAATGCTCATAAAAAATTTAATTAAGTTAGATAGTTTAAAATTCATTTATATACTATTTCTTCAAAAAAAAGAATTATTTTAAATTTTGGCTTCACTTTATTTAAGAATTTGGGCTCAATTTCTTTTAGATTTTTTTAATGGAATTATATTTGATTTTTTTGATTTTTTTGTAAACTGTTTTCTGAATTAAAATGGTTTTTTTTAAAAATAAATAGAAAAGTAAATCACAATTGGTGCTGAAATTTCCAAATTTTATGAATTAAAAAATTGGTTGTAATAAGCATTTATATTATTAATTATTATAGTTGTATTTGATTCTATTTTCAAATAAGTAGATCTAAACTTTTAATACCAAAATATTATTTTAATTTTTATTATAAAAAAATTAAAAAATCCAAAATATCTGCTAACTGTTTTTTGGACTTCAAAATTTAAAATTGTAATAAACTAGTGTAAATTAATATTTTTACTTGAATTAAAATAAATGAATATTATTGATTAGTTTTAAGAAAATTATAATATTTGCCTCTGACTAATTACAGTTAAAAATTACTGTATATTATTGTTTATAATAGGTTTTAAGTAATTTTTGTTGTTAAAACAATATATATAATAGAAGTAAAATATATAATATTATTATAATTTGTTAAAAAGTTTCTATAAAACAATTGAGTATAACTACTTAAATGTTTAATAAATGCAAGAATTTTACAACCAGAATTTTAAATATTTAATTGAAAATACTACTTTTGTTAACCAAAGTTCCAAAAAATATCAAATTAACAAATATTTTTATTTACTGATACTGTGATACATGTTGTAATATGTAATTCAAGAAGATTAAAAAAAAATTACTTGAAATAAAATCTTTAACAAGTAAATAATAACAAAAAAGCAATGCTAAATAGCTTTATATTACTTTGTACAAAGAAATTGTTTTTTTAGAAAGCTTTATACTCAATAGTAATATAAATTTTATTTAAAAAAAGATAATTTGCAGATATTTAATCATTAATAGTCTTTCGAAAAAGCATTATTTGATTGATTAACAATTTTTAAAGCATCATTTATTGTAGGATTAATAAAAAAACAAAACAATTTTACTAGCTATTTTTATTTTTTACGTTCAAAATAAAAATTTTGCAAAGTGTTTAGAAAAAATACAAAAAAATCATTTTATTTATGTGTTTTTATATTATTAATAAAAACAAAATATCTTCATTTAAAAGCTTTACATTTTTTCAACAGTTTTCAACTTTTTAAAATTATTAGACCAGTTAATGTTTACTTGGTTTTTTAAAAATTTTTTAAAGGAAGGTTGTTTGAATTTTAAGATAATATTACAGTTTTTTATTTTTAGTTTTAATATTTATTTATTTATGAATTATTACATATATTAGCCATTCTATTTTTAGATTTAATTATTAACTTAATTATTAACTCAATTATTAATTTGATTAGTAATTTAATTAGTTGTTTTTTTTTAAAGATAAATAAACAAGGATTCTTAAAAGCTGTAAACACTTATGTAAAAAATGAAAAATTTATCAAAATTAGATTGTTTTAAGATAAACTTAGTAATTAGTCTTTTTGAAAGTTTTAACTACTTTTTGTTAAAAAATATTTTAGTAATAGTTATTATTTTTACATAAAAACTGATTAAATAGATATGTAATTTTAGAAAAAATTTATAAAATTTTTGATAATAGAAGATTAGTTCAAAGAAATTCATAATTTGGGAACATTTATTAATTGTTAGAGCTTTTGTACTTTTTTAACTTTGGCTAAGTTTGAAAAAATTCTATTTTTTATTACAAAATAACTTAAAAACTGGATAAATTGTCATTTAAAGAATGATTTAATGGAATTAATTTTTAGTTCAGTATTTCTAAGAAGATCAAAAACTTTTTAAAAGTGTTCAAATATATAATTATATTATTAAGATATACAGAAACAAACTTTTAATGTTCTAATCTGAATATTTTATTCATTAATTGTTGAAAAGTAAATAAAATATTTGTTAATTTAAAGAACATTATGATAAACTCATAAATTCCATATTTTATGATAAATGTGGTTTTTTTTGTTAGTAAAATCTATTTCTATTTGCCAAAATCCAGTAGTTAAATTGATAATTGTAAAATAGATTAAGTCTCTAAATTAATTAAGAGTATTGTTAACTTTCGGAAAAAATTACATATCTTATTTGGTAATAGTATTTAATTGTTAATAATTAATACAAAATTATAACGTTTTTTTTTAGATACTACTATAACAGAAAATGTTTATTTACTTTTGGTTTCCTATATAAATTCAAGTTTTTTTATCCAATCTATTTTTTTCTTAATAAATTTATTATTTTCTGTTTAATTAGTAAGGCTTTAAATGAATAGATTAGACATTTTGTATTTTAATCACATGTTAAATAAGATTTATGTTCTCTTTCATTTGATATTACTGATTTATTTCGGATTAACAGGGTTTTAATATCTATTTTTCGATTTTTTTCATTAGGCTCTTTTTGCTCAACTATTATAATTAGACTTCAAGTATTTTTTTCGAATATCTTTTAAACAGCCTTAATTTTTTTATCAGAGATTAGTATAATCAGTTTTCAATTTTTGAAAAAAAATAAACATAATTTGCATTTGTTATTTAGAAAATAGAGAGAATAATTACATCAGTATTGAGTACAGGAACCATATTATTAGTAGTTCTATTTTGCTTTTTTCTTTGATTGTTATTCGAATATTTTTTTAATTATATTATAGTATGGCCAATAAATAAGTTTTTTATTGGCTATTAATTTTTTGCTATTGGCTTGTATATTATCCAAGAGTTTTCTATTATTATTAAAAATAGTGAAGACTAATTTGGCTTTTTTTCTTTTTTTTTTCTTCTTTTTTAGAGTCTTCAAATTCATCAGAGTTATTATTATTGTTGCTTTGCTACTGCTGTTGTTGAATCACTACAAGAAATATAGTCTAATGTTAACACTTGACTATAATTGGTTTGGTTTTACTGCAAATTGTAAGTTCACAAAGTTTATAGTCCAAAAAAACTTTGGTTTTCTTTAACTATTTGTTTTTAACAATTATGGTATAGTCTTTTGTCTTTAATACTTTCATATAATTTTAATACACACACTATTGATTTTAATGAGAACAGCTTTAATGATTTCTAGATTTTTTTTTATTTCTGTAAACATTGGTTATAGGTCTAGTTAATAGTTCATTAACTTTTCTTCCAATTACATCTAAGAAATGCTGGGCTATAATACTAACTAATGAACTATTATCTAATATCAGATCAATAAAATATCCAAATTAAATATTATAATCAGTATTAATAATAAAAAATTCATAAGAACATTAACAAAAAAGAAATTTAAAGTTCTATTTTTCAAAAAAAAAAGATTGTTTTTTTGCTGTTTTGGCATTTGAACAGCAGTAATAATAACTCTATTATTAATTTGCTATTAAAGACCTTTAAGTTTTTCAAAAAAGTAATAACAACACGAAAACTAATTCTAATATGTCATTTTAAAAGAAACTTAACTATAAAAACTTTCAGTCAAAAACAAATAAGGTGTATTTAAAACAGCAATTGCTTTTTTATTTTAAATGTAATTATGGAAATAGAAAAGAGAAAGAGTCTATGTTGTTTTATTATTTAATATAAAAAACAATTTTTTGTATAAACTGAATAAATTATTGCGAGTCATTATTGATAAAACCTTATAGCTTAACAATATATTTTTCGTATTAGTAATTTTTTTTACAAAATAGTAAAATTATGAAAATAAATGCTAAATTTCTAATACATAAGAAATTTACTTATTTTATTTATAGCGCATTTTTCATTAAAGTTGTTCAAAAAGTTAAGAATTAAAATAATTGATTTTAATATTGAATAAAAATATAATATATCATATTTTTAATAATAAATAATATTTGATCTGTGGGTTTTTTCTTATTAAATTGTTTATTAAATCTACAATTTTATAGTTGTAATGAGAATTTTTTTGTTGTATAAAACTTGTTAAAAAATCTAAATAATCAAATCAAAACTTTTTTAATTTTGAACTTTTTTTACTAATTGACTTATATTTTTATGTTTATTCTTTTTTTTATATATGAATTTGGTTTTTTAACATATGTTATTATATCAAATTTAAATTCTATACTTTTAAACATTAAAGTATCTTTAAAATTTGTTGTAGAAGATTAAAATAAATAATTAAATTTCAGGTATAAACATTTGTATTATTTTAAACAATGAATTTAAATTCCAAAAGCATTTAATCGCATTTTTGACTTATTAATAAATTAATTATAAATTATCAAAAATACATTATTCATTTATTATTAAGTTTGAATCAAGAAAATCTTTTTCAAATGCAAACTGAAAATTCTAAAGGGAACAGTATTTCGAGCTTACTGAGAAATATCTCGATTTTAAAAATAATAATTAGAAGAATCTATTTATTAAAAAGTTAGTGTTTCGGAGCTGAGGGCATCTTTTTAATTGAAAATCTTGAGGTCCTCATTAGACATCTATAAAAGTATATATTTTTATTTTATTGCTAGTAAAAAAAAAGCATCATCTAAAATTATAATTTTAAAGTTGTATTTCTAATTCCATTCAGCTAAAGAGCGTTTTATGGTTTTAGCCTGTAATAAAGACCTAAACTTTAGAGATTACTTTTATTATAAGTTCTAAAAGTTTTTTAATGTTAAATATATATTTTTTAACTTTATTGTGGGGTTTAAAATAAGAGCCTATATAATATTCTGCTAGTGAATATTTTTTAGAGAATAGTCTTAACAATATGTAAAATCAAATTAGATAATAACAAATTTATCTTTTTATAATTTGAAAAACTTCATACTCCTCGAAAAGAAAATTCACCTTTTCCTTTTCTGATCCAGGCATTATAGCATGCTCATAGTTTAATGTCTTTTGACAATAGCACTCTGGACTATTTTTAAAATCATCGCCAAACACACGAATATCGGCATTAAATTGGGGTCCGTGATTTAGCCCACCATAAGGTCCATGTGAGCCAACAAATTTGCTAAGTTTAGAATTTCCAGCTTTGCCATCTCCAAGGGAGAAAATAAAACTTCCTTTTCCATCTATTTGTTCTTCCCGAGAGTACCAAGACTGTGGGTTATAGCCGCCGATTACCTGACCAGTTCCTTTAACTTTTATTACGCTTACTGTTGCTCCGTTATTATCGCATAATCGATGAAAATTGGTTGGAGCGAATCCGTCTCGACTGCCTCGAAGTAACAATTGAAAATCATTTCCAAGTTGATTTTCAAAAGGAGTATTTTTATCTTTGCCTTGAATCCAATGATCAAGCTGTTTTATATTATGCGATTGAAGAAGCTTTGAATCAATATTTGATCGAGAACAACGTAATGGCTGAGCGTCTACAGACTTTTGATGGCTACCTGGTACGAGATAATGATGTAAAAGATCTTCATATAAAGATCCAGGTAAGATTCTCGCAAATGGTTTTACTTTGTGATAGAAGTCAACTGAAGATATGTTAAAGAACCTGATTAAAGGTAAAAGTCTTTCAATGGATTCCTTAAAGGCGTTAAAGTTTTCATCTGTCCAGTAAAGAACGTTCTTCGTCTGAATATAATTATCCAATTTAGCAACTCCCCATTCCACAATCTTTTCCCATATTTCAGATTCTTCTATATTTATTTCATCCTGGGTTAAAATTGAGGAAAGAGCATTTTCACTAAGGGAAGTAAAATCTTGAGAGTTGAAGACTATAGCTGGATTGTTTGCAGCTATTTCGGTGCAGAATTTTTGTAACTTTTTGAAAGAATCATGCATGAATGAAGTTTTTTGTAAAGTGGCGAAATTTTCTTCTAACTCTTTTGCATGGTGTTCGATCAAATAGTCTTCAAGGGGATCAATAAAGTTTTCTAGAATAAGCTCATCAGCGATAACAAGCAATTCTAAAATGGTAGGTACTCCATGTTTATCAAGAGAAATCTCGCCATTATAAATATATCTGTATAGGAAAAAAAACATAGAAATCATATTGGCCAAAATACTTTAAAGCAAATGAAAATCCTTACCTGAGAATTATCTCGAAAATATTAGGAGAAATATTAGGTTTAGCGAAGATAATGGCATCATTTTCCCTTTTAATCCAATTGCCAGAGAGTGCCACAGCAAACTAGGGTGATCTTGCTGCTAAAATTTGCGAATGAGCTTGAAAAGTTCTAATATTGGGCGCTTCGCCAACTATAATTTTAACGTCAGAAAACTTTTGACTATCAAACAGATTCCCAAAATCATTGGATAAAGCGTGAAAGTGTTGTTGGGGTGACATTAGTAAAATATATAAAAAGCTTCGAAATATTAATATTTCGATCTGTAGTGTTTAAGCAAAGGCATTTTCACAAAATCAAATCAGTGCTGACTTTTATACTACATATAAATGTGATCCACAGGTGATCTCACATAAGTTCTGTTATATTAAATTTGAAATCTAATACAAAATTTTATTTCTTTTTTAAAATCTTTCTTATCACAAATTTAATTACATTAAAATATGATATAATAATCGAAAATTCATAAATAAATACTGCAAAATTTAATATATAATTGAAATATAAAATTTTATTTAAATCGGGTGAGATTCCACCTCTAAAAAATTAAGAAGTTTTGCATTTTTTGTTCATATTCTGTAGATATGATTAAGTTTTTGTTATTGTTGCTTTATTTTTTATAACAATAATGGCCAATTTGGTAGAAAAAAGTAATTATTCATACAATAATGAATGAAAAAAATAAAAAACCTCCACTTTTATGTTATAAATTGGAATAACACATTAATGGATAGCATGTATTATATGATAAAAAATAATCAAAAAAAATTTCAATTAAAAAGTGAATTAAATATGTATAAATTAAATATGGAAAATCTGTTTTATAAATATCTCTGTCACAATTTTTTCAAGAGTTTAAAAATAGAAAAATGGTCTGTATTGTTAACAAAAGATAATATAACTAATATAATTCTATGTTTCAATTAGTGCTTCTAAAATTTGGTAACAGATATTGTTTGCATTTTTCAGTGATTATTTATTTAATAACATCTTTCAAAAGGTTAACACGAATACAATTTAAGAAAAGAAAAAAAATTATGATCTTTTAGATTAAAGAATATATTATAGTCTATAATGATAAAACTTTAAAACTAGTAGAAAAAAACTATATAGTTGCTAAAAAAAAATAACTAACAGTAATATAATCTATTATTTATTGAAATAAATATTTTATAAAAAGAAAATTTGATGTTTATACTAATTACTAAGCTTTAATTTGGTTAATGAACAAAAAAAACTGGATTATAAAAGACATTTTTACTGAATAATATTAATTAATATTATTATTTATTTGATAAATATCCAAAACATAATTTTTCTTTAATATCTGTTTTTTACTTAAAAAATATTAATAAAAAATAAAACACATAGTACTAAATTGCTATTTTTTATTAACTTTATAATATATATTCTAATATTTAAACTTTTTTATTATTTTGATTTATTTTGAATTAATATTATAAAAAAGAATTGTGGGAAATTTGTTATAAATTGTTTAACTATGTTATTACAAGAACTCTTTTTACAAATTTTATTATTAGATTTTAAAATAGTAATATCAGTAGTAATAAGTATAGAATCGAAAAGTTCTTAAGTTTTATTAATCAATTCAGGTTTATATGATAAAAAAATTGGATTTGTAGAGTAATAATTAGGATTATTTAATTTTATAGTCATTATTCTTTTTATAATTTCAAATTCAATATTATTAAATAGTATATAATAAATCCAATATGTTTTTTTTATATTTGATTACTTTTAAAATCTACATAAGTTTTTTTATTCTTAACAGTATAACCACACTAATTATCTAGCATTGTATTAATAAATTTTATTGTAATATTAAGGTTAAATATTTTTTAGCTTTGGTTTTAAAGCCAAAGAGTAATAATACATCTTTTCGAATTTTAACAATTTTTTATTGTTTTGCTAAATAAAATTTATGCAAATTAACTAAAAAAGAGTTCATAAAATTATATGAATTTTTCTATTGTATTTTTTCTTTGATTTTTAAATTTTTTATAGAATTTGTTGAATTAAAATCTTGTTTTTGAAATATGTTAGTTTTTTAAAATATTGTAAAAGTTCAGAATTATTATATCTTTTCACGAAATTTATGTTACAAAGTTTAATTTAATTATTATTATTTATATCTTAGTCTTGAATATTATTCTTGTTATCAATATTGTTTAAAACATATGTTTTCTATAAATAATAATATTGTAAAGTTATATTATCAACAAAAAAGCATATAAAGTTTTGCTTAAAAATTTCAGCTTTATTAAGACTAATATCTGAAACATTAATTATTGATTTTGTATTTAAGCTTTTAATTTTTTTCAATATTCTTAATAATATGAAAAATTTTATTTTTGTTAACTTTTTTAGTATTTTCTACCAAAATTAATTCAAAAATTGCTTTAATATTAGCAATAAGACTGCAAAAAATCTTAAAAAAATATTTGGCCAATAAGTATCTTTAATATTTAATTTCAATATAAGTCTTTATAATTGAAGATAAATTAAAATATATAATAATTATTAATTTTATTTCATTTACAATATTTTTTTATAACAGTTAACAAGTTACTAAATTTTAAAACAAAAATTTTAATATAAATAAAATTATAATTCAGTTCTTTGTAAATATTAGTTTTTTTACTATTATAAAAAGAATAATATAATATAAATAATCATATACTCAATAAAACATTTGAGCAAAAGCTTTAATATATACTTTTGTATTAATATTGCTTATTTCTATAACTACATCAAAATAATTAGAAACTTTAAAGAAAATATTACTTTCTATAATACTTATATAAACTACATAATAAGAACATTTTAAATAGTATTAATATTAGTAAAATCTTTTTAATACTGTTTTTTTTATTTATTTAACCAAAATAAATTTGTAATAAAATACATAAACTATTTGGTTTTAATAATTTAGAAGCTTGAATAGCTATATTTTTTGCTTTTTTTATATAATAATTGAAAAAACAATTCACTTACTTTTTTTAAATATCTTAAGACTTTTATATATAGTCTTTGCTTTTTTATTTGATTTATAAAGAATTTTTTACAAACTTATTTTTATGTGGTTAATACTTATTATCAAAAACTCATATGTTTTTACTTCAATATTGTTTTAAGAAAGTTAATATACTTTTATTTACAAAGACATCTATAGTTATAACATAAACTATTAACGTTAATAAATTTCACATAGTATTTTTAAATTTTCAAACATAAATTCTATTATTTATTTGATATATAATAATATTTACTTTATTCAAGATAACTATATAAGAACAATCTTCAAAAAAAAAACAATATATATTTTTAATCTAAACAACAATAATATTCTAGTTATATATAGCTAAATTTTTTTTAACTTCTTAATAATTACATATATACAATTTTGTACTTTGTAATATATTAACTTTGGCTTTAGTCTTATTATTAAGTATTTTGTAATATAAATCTCAAATAAAACATGACAGATTAACTTATTTTAACTAAAAAATTAAGAATATTTCTTAAGTTTTTTGTTTTTTCTGTTATTATAAGTAAGCAAATTAGGATTGTAATAAGTTTTTTATTGAAGAAATTGAATAAACTTCTGAAACATTTTTTATTTTGTTAACATTAATAATTTTTCCAGATAATTTTATAAGTAAATGTGAATATTTTATAATTTTAACTATTTTTTATTTAATTTTCATTTAGACTTTTCTTTTAACTTAACTTTGTCTAATATTTTATTGAAGCTAAGACTATGTAATCTGGTATATATTGTTTTTGCCAATAATACTTAAATATAAAATATCTATTTTTTTGAATAAATTCATAAAATTGATTTTAATTATGTCCAACTATATTTATTTATATTTAATAAACGTGTTAAAGCAAAGTTATTTAATAATATTATACAATTCAATGTAAAATATAATATATTTATACAAGTAATTAAAATTCGAGAAAAAAAAATCTCCACAAGTAATTTTTTTATCATTTAAAAAAAAATTAAGAATTATTAGAATCAAACTTTTGTCTTGTATCAATTTTAATTATTAAGCAAAGAAATTTGTTGTCATAAATACATTTATGTATATTTAGTATTTATAAATTTTTGTAGAATAATCAATTACTATATAATTTTTTTCTGCCACTCAGATTATATACTAAGAATGAATTTTTTTAAATTGGTATATATTTAAAAGTGCAGTATTATTTCTATTAACAGAGCTGATGTTACTAGTAGAATTTAGTCAGTAATCAACATAAAATTATCATTATAAGTTCTATTAGTAATTAACATATATTATTATTATTTCAAATTATTGAATATTACTATCTAATTAATAATCTAATTTGTATGATACACAAATGTGTTGATCAGATTATGCAATACTTTGAACTCTGTAATATTCAAGAATTCATCGAAATTTGTGAAATATTTTAATAGTTTATTGAAATAATTTATATTTTATAAAAACAACTTGTAGTTTCCTAAAATATATCTTTAGTTTGTCGAAATTATAACAAAAAAAGTTAAAATTTATAGACTAGTATTACAACAAATTGTATAAAAGAAGAGCTTTTTTTTTAAAAAAAATGTATCTTAATCCAGAATTATCAATCTTAATTAGAATAAATCATCCTTTAGAAATCAAATAAAAATCAAACACTTGAAAAACATAAATTTTTTAATTATTTATACTAGAAATTTTTCGAAAACCCAACTAACATTTTAAAATTAATTAGCTACTAATTTTAGTAATCTGTTAGTAATTCTAGACCTGAACAGAAGACAATTTCCTTAACAAAATTCTTTTTTTTTACATTTTTTTTATTTTTTTATTATTATAAATCATTAAAGTAATTTATAGACAAAATTTCTGTAAAAAAGTTAACTTTTATAGCAAAATAACTACATATTTTTAGTAAGCTTTCAGATAAGCAATTTTTAGGAAAGAGTTGACTTTTACTGCAAAATAACTACACAAAGTAACTAGTATGAAATTAATTATTCTATTTATAAACTCAGCAGTTTAAATTATAGGAAATAATTTAAAGATAAATCTAGTTATCAAAAATTTAATAGCTTTCAATAATTGTAAATTTACAGTGAGATAATATTAATAACATTCAAAAAAAAAACCAAAAACTTTTAGTATAATACAAACTATTTATAGTTATTAAACAATTTATATAATTTTAAATTGTATCTAATTTTTAATTTTAATAATATTAAAAAACTAAACTGTAAATATAATAGATTAAATTCTTTTTTTTTATATTTACAATTTAATTTTTTGAATTATAATATATTTTATAAAGTTATTAAAGTTTAAAATTAACCACTTATTTTATTAATCTTTAATTTTTAGATGCCAATCATTCAGATTTTAGCCAATCAGCAATTATTAAAGTCATATTACTATATGATAAATTATTAAAGTATTATTATTTTTAGAAAGATTTTCAATTAATATTAATTTAATATTTAGATAATTATTTTTTTATAAAGATATAATATTTTTGGTCTGTATGTTTTCTGCTAGTAATATAGCACTATTAATTATAAATATTCTATTTATACTACCATCATATTTAGTTGTCATTATTAGGACAGAAACTTAGATATCAATATTGTTTATACCAAACACCAAAGGAATCATAAAAATACTATAAACAATTGTCAAAAAATTTGGGAATGTTATTTGCACTCTATTTGTAATTTTGTATTTCTATTAATAAACATTGAGAACAACTAGCTTTGGTGCTAGTAGCAGCAAATTTGAGACAAATATTAGAATAAATATAATATAATTGGCTGTTAGCCCAAGAATAATACTATAAACAAAATATTTGGTATTAAGAAACATTACAAAAAATCAATCACTTGCTTTAATTTCTATATCTTAAAGCAAAAATGTGGCTCAAAATTTATAAAAAAAATTAATGCTATTAATTTTTTAATGAATAAACTCTATAGTAAATTATAGATAACTTATCTTTTTTTAAAGTATTATATATTATAATATTTAAAGCATACATTTTAAAATGGACAATACTATTTAATGGCTTGGTAGATATTTCTAAACTGTTTTTATCTGTAATTGAAAAAGTTTGTCAAATGTTTTTGTAAACACTATAATTATTAACTTTTATGTAATTTTCAGGTTTTTCTGTACAGTAAATTTAATATTTGTCTCATTATTTGATGTTTAATCAATAATTTGCATTTTATTAAAGTTGGTTTTCTCTTTTATGTGCTTGTTTTTATTATATACATACATCAGTTTAGGCAAATATGAAGTTTTTTCTAAAGATCTTAAAAATAAGTCTTTAAAATAGATCAAAAAAACTAGATAAGATAATGTTGTATTTAAAAACAATTGATCATATAACTTGACCATTAAATTAAATGAAATATATGACTGGTTGATATTTGTATTATCCAAAACTCTGATTTTTAACTTTATTTTTTCAAATGTTTCATTCTGTATTTGTTGATTTTCAAAGACATTTGTTGGCTTTTGTTCTTATATAGTAATATATGATAATAAAATTATAAATAGGGAAAAAATTTGTTTATTTTGAGTTTTTAATGTATTTTTAATTAGTTTTTGATTAAAAATATGCTACATAAAAAAACCAAGGCAGATTTTGCTGAAAAAATTTTTATAATTCATGGTGTTGAATAGTATATTATGTATACTAGTATAACTTTAGACATAAAGAAAGGTATTTTCTTAATTGTTAATAATAGTTAAAAATTTTAATATTACTATATATGAAAATTCATATACATAGACATTATTGTCATCAAATCTTTCAGAATATCCTATAAATAGATTCTGTGGAATTAAATTTACAGTTATTATATAACAATTTCAAAACAAATATTATATCTTAAATATAATCTCTATGTACATAATATAACATTTTCTTACAATATTTTGCAATATATGTTTTTTAATGACCAATGTTTTGAACACTTTTTTTTTGTAAAATTTTAGGAATAAATTGTGTTCTATCTGATGACAAAAATAATTAAAAGCTTAAAAATTTAAAGCATAAGAGTAATATTTATGATTAAAAATTAACTTAATTAGATCGGAAAAAAAAGAACTTACAAGGTAAAAAACAATTAACAACTTTAAAAATTTTGACCAGTATTATTTTTATTTTAATGTAGATACTTACTTTGAATTCACAAATAATCTTTTAATAACTATAATGTTGTGTTTTAAAGAATTGCTTGGATCTAAGAAATATACAAAATTCTTTGTAATAAAAGTTTCTGATTAAATTTAATATTTGAATAATGAATTATACTAAAAAAAAATATGACTAAAATACCTATCATGTATTTGACCAAATCATGATCTAGTTTTAGAATTAGTTTCTTAGACTGTAAAAGAAATTTCAATTGTTGAATATTTCAACAACTTATTAAAATGTAATATATAATAACTTATTACAGTAATCAAGAAATTTATATCAGTTGGTGTTAATTTAGAAGAATTAGGTTGAAATTGAAAGATCTTTGGCTTTATCTTAATTGGGAGAACTGAAGTTATCTTAAAGCCCATAATCTTAAATAGCTCTTTTTTGTTAGTATTGTACATTTTTTAACGAGTTTATTTTAATGCAAAAAATATATAAAACATATTAGTTCAAGTAGATAAAACCCAGATTTTTTTGTAAAGGCCTAATAAACTTCTCACTTGTAAGAATTTGGCATCTTTAAAAATACGTGAATCATCATTAAAATACATGGCATTTTCAAAATCAATTGTAAGTCCTGATCAAATTCATAAATAGATGATATTTTTTTCGAATTTTCTGCTGATGTAATATAGAAAACATATGTCAAGTGTTAAGTAATTGATGAGAAAAAAGTGCATAATACCAATCTCAATCATGTTTAAGAATCTTGGCTCTTTGATTACATCATAATATTCTAGATATTTTTCTTTGAACAGTAAATCCATAAATAATTTGGCATATTGTTGACTACTGAATATGAAAATGAGAGGTTACAACTAGGCTGTAATACTAAAATTGAAATCTATCTCAAATATCCTTACCTATTATCTTTTTAATCAACAATCATTTGCAATAAATCTTTTATCAGCTCTAAGAGATCAACTTCAATTTGAAAATCGGGTTTCTTTTGAGTTGGTTGTTTAATTGTCAATGTGAGACTTTTTTGCCCAAATTCCTTGTCATAAGTCGAAGAGGTTTTTGTGGTAACTATTTTTATTAATGTCATCTGAATTTTTGGTTCAGATGATCTCCTCAATCTCAATAAAAAATTTTCTTTGATAAATGCCAAAAGAGCTTTCTTTAATTGCTTCTTATTCAGAACTACAAAACAGAAATTAAAGTTTTAATTGGAACCAAAGAAATTTAAAGAATAGATATATATTCCTGAGTTAAAAATACCATTTCTATTGTGATACAATTTTGTTGTATAACATTACATGGTTCAAATCCTTTAATTCTGTCTAAGCACCAATTACATACTAGATTAACATTGCATCACATAAAAAAATGCTATTTCATTCTAAAGAAAAAAGAAAAGCTAAAGATCAAGTTAGAAATACAAAAAGATCATATAAAAAAACACATCATACCACTTCAATAAATGATTATGATATTAAAGTAAACAAATTTAACAGACTGGATATTAGTGATAAAGAGTAAGGCAATGATGATGACAGTAAATGGGATGATACAAAAGATATAAAAGCCACAATTACAGAGGGTGTCCAAAAGTTTCCGAACAAACTTTGGAGTAATATTCCACATGCTTGAATAATTAGAAAAGCACGAGTTTATTACTAAATTAAGTTAGTTAATTATTTAATTATGCATTTTTTATTTTTTAAACATGCGTGTATAATGTTTTTTCACAATGCACATAATCAATTTTATTCATACTCATTTTTTTATAAAAATGAAATGTAACATGCATATAAAATTTTTTTGTTATTTTTATTAAAATGAAATGGGAGCAAAAAAAGAATTAACGATTGCTCAATGTAATACTATATGCTTATTATAACAGCATGGCAAGAAATATCGTGATATTGCTAATATAGTCAATTGCAGCTTGACAACAGTTTTGGATATAATAAAACAATTTAAAGAAACTGGTTTAATTGATTTAAGATCTTGTTCAAAACGTCCACATTTATTTACTTACCAAAAATTTCACTGACTTAAATATTTAGTAACACTTAATGAAAAGAATTGTCATTTATGTATTGCAAATATACAAACTCTTTGGAAACAAAAAACAAAGCAAATTATTTTTCTTAGAACTCTTCAGCATGCTCTTAAATCAATTGAATTATGAAATTATTATGCAAGAAAAAAATCTTTAATCTCATTAGCAAATATAGCAGCACATTTTGCTTGGTGTATTAAACATCAAAATTGGACAAATTGAAAATGGGCAAAAGTATTATGGAGTGACAAATCAATTTTCTCTCAATTTTAACACAATCAGTCTAGTAAAGTATGGCGTAAACTATCTGAAAAATAGCAATTGTCTTGTGTATCAGCAACAGTCAAACATAGTCCAAGTCAAATGTATCGGGCTTGTTTTTTATGACAAAACATTGGACTAATTGTATCATTATATCAAATGGTAAATAGTACTAGACATGTTAAAATTCTTAATCATTATGTCTTACTAACTTTATAATGCATGTTTCTTAAAAACAATGGATGGTTTCAAAAAAATAATGCTATACCTCATTAATCAAAAACTGCCAAAGAATTTTATAGCAAAAACAAGTTACATATTCTTTCTTGGCCTCTTCAAAGTCCAGATCTCAATCCAATTGAAAATTTATGGAGTATAGTAAAATGTAATATTTGTAAAAAAAAAAAACTGCCAACTACTCTTAAAAAACTTGATAAGTATGTTAAAAAAGCTTGGAAAGCAATTCCTAAATCAACAATTATAAAATTAGTTGATAGTATGCTTTGATGTATTCAAGCAGTAATTATAGCACAAGAAAAACCAACAAAATATTAAAAGCTTAATAGAAAATTACTATAAAATTATAAATATATTATTTATTTTATTTTGTTTTATTTTATAAAAAATAAATATTCTTGTTAAATAAAATCTTGTTTAAAAACTTTTAAACATCCTGTAGAAGATTAATCATGATCAGTAAATTTCTAACTGAAATTGATAGATATTTACATTTACAACAAAATGATATAGAAAATTATTCTAATATACCAAAAGAGACATGATGCTATTTGCAACTTAATATAAATCAAGATGGTTATTAAATAACAGACTATCTTCTTAAACAAATTAAATGTAAAGCAATTCCAATTTTTGAGAAATTATATCTAGATTGTACAGCTGTATTTGTTGTTAATAATAGTTTTAATTATGTAATATTTAGTAAAAATACTTTAATTGCAAGCAGGATGAATTTAAATCCAAATGAAAAGCAATTATTAATGCAAAATACTTCTTTTAGATTAGATAATTAATTACAATTGATGATTTTCTCAGAAACATATTCAGATAAAAAACTTTGAGGATTGCCTAAAAAAATTAAATAAGTATTAATAGAACAAAAAAAATGGCCATCAAAAAAATTAGTATTAGAATGCCAAAAATGCAAAGAAAAAATCAAAGATTCTTCAAGAGTTTTTTGTTGTGCGTGTTGAATAATATCTTTAAAATTTGATTTTCTTGTAAAAAAAATGCAATTGAAGAATTAATCAAAAGTATGGAACATAAATCATTTTATTTCCAAAATTTTATTGCAAATTAAATTTTATTAAAAGATATTGAGAAGCTGTTAAAAAATATACACGTAATAAATGCAATTATTTATAGAAAGAATTACAAAGAACAGTGTCTGAAAGTCTTAAATTAGTATCTTTAATAACTATTAGACGATTTTAAAAAAATATTGGTGTTATATGGATCTTTATAGAAAAAGTCTTAGTAGAAAATTAGTAGAATATACTATAAAAAAGTATAAATTTCATAGAAGAATTTCAGATAATATTCTTAAAGAATTAAACAAATTAAATAATATTCAAACTTTGTAATACTGTATTTGGTTTTATATTATATAAAATTTTATTTTTTATTATAAATAATATATTAAAAACACATGTACATTAACCAATAAAATTTTATTATATAAATAAAAACACGTAAAAATCATTATTTAAAATTTCAAACTAATCTATATTTTTGATTATTATAAATGATTTGCATCATAACACTAATATAATTATTAAATACAAGTCAGTATTTATAATATATATGTTTTATATAACCAAATTTATAGTTAAAATCTGTTAAACTTTTGAAAATTATTTTAGTCTTATTATATTTTGCCAATTTTTGATTTAAGTATTGTTATTGTAATAATTTACATAGATATTTTTTTGTTTTACTAGACAATTTATTTTATCAATTTATATATACAGTATATAGTTATAACTAAAAGTAATATACTTAATTCAAAAATAAAAGTAGTATACTTAATTTGAAAAACTTTAAAATAAAATTATTTATTTTAGATAATTATTATTGTTTTTATATTCTTAAAATTAATAAAGTTTATAATCGAGATTATTATAGATTTCTTGTAAAAAATTTAACAAATTAACTTATTTTACATATGACATGTATAAAAAAAAGTATTATTACAAAAAAAACAGGTTAAATTAGCAAAAATTGTTATGTTTAAGAGTTATATATCTAATTTACCTAATTCTAAACACAAAATATAATTATGTATTTGGCATATATTAATTATTTTTCCAAAATATTTTTAAGTAATGTTATATTTTCTTTAATTTCATTTATATTTATAATAATTTATTATATAGAACTATGGATTTTAAGACTTTAAATCAAATTTATGTGTCTATTTTTTAATATAATTACATTAATTATAATCTATTTAATTTTTGAATATAGCTATATTAATCCACACAAATAAAAAATTTCGATTTGCAAAAAAAATTTTTATAATATATATTAAATAAAAATAGTTTATATAAACATCTTAATTATCTTAATTAATATATATTAACTATAACAAAAATTGCTACAATATTTGTAAATCACTACAAATTAAATCCTTAAAATAGTTTATCTTAGTTTAATAGTTATATTAAAAAATTTGTTAATAAACTTTCAGATAGCAAAACAAAAAAACAAATACAAAAAACCAGAAATTAAGCCAAAAAATGCTTTTAATAGCTAAAACTTAGCAAAAAACAAGCATATGTTTTCATTTTTATCTAAGCACTTAAGAAAATATTGTAAAAAGAGATTTTATCAAAATTATTATATAAAATATTATAAAAAACAATCTTTTACTTAAAAAAATAAATAAAATATCATATAACTTGGCTTTTTTTGTTCTTATTACTATTATTAAAAATTCTTAACTTAATTTATTATAAAAAAAATTGTATAAACTTAAGATTAATTCTTTTACTTAAAAAAAGTTCAAGAAAACTTAATAAATATAATATTATTAAGTCTTTTTTAATGCAAAATTTAATAGATATAATAATAATATTATATATATAATTAACAAATATAAAAACTTTTTATATCAATTAATACAAATTAAGCTATAAGTTATAATATAATTTTGACTATTTTTTGTATTATACTAGTTATACAAAAAATAAAAGTAAAGTAAAAGAATTCTGGCTATTTTTTTAATAGAAAAAAATTTAATACAAACAAGAAAATTGCTTATTTAGATTCAAAAATTAATATTAGATAAAATTTTTTTTTGTTAAAAAATAAAAATAAAAATACTAATGTTGTACTACTTAATTAATTCTTAAGTTGTCATAGAATTATTATATATATATTAAGAAAAACAAATATTAATTATGCTTTTAAAGTACATAAAAATAAAAATAATATTGACTATTAATATTTATAATAATTGACATGTAAATATTAGTCAAATATTATAGTATAATAAATAATAAACCAATTATTTCAGTGTCTAAACAAAAAAATTTCGAAGTTAAGAATAACTAATTATGCTTTTTTGCTTTTATTACAGAGCAATAGCTTTCATTTACTATATTTACAGTAAAATTATTATTATTATTAGACAATTTAAAATTAAACTTAAATAAAAATAAAAACTTAAATATGATATTATTAATAAAACAAGTATCAAAGATATTAAAAATTAGTTTTTTTCTTTTAATAATATATTTTATATATTAGTATTAAAAAATATTCAAGTTTGCTATTGAGTTTATAATATCTTACTAAATTTTAAATTTTACTATTTCTAATAATTAGTAAATAAAAATTTGAATATTTTTATTTAATACTTGTTTAATAATACAAGATATTATATTATTATTGTTTTAAATATATAATTATTATCGAAAATAGTTTTAATTATTGTTAATATTATAATATTATTTATTATATTAATATATAGTAAAATGATAATTATTTTTTACTTATAATATATATTATTAAATATATTTGATATGCTTATTAAGTTTTTTATTGAAAAAAATTTTAGTTAAAATATTAATTAACATAACTTTTAAATTAAATACTATTAGCAAATACTTGTTTAATAAACTTGGATCTAATTATAGATTAAATAGTATTCTTAATAAAATATAATAAACAAAAAAATAAAAAACTTAAATTTATAGTTTTATTATAAAAAAAAGTAGCAAAGTTTAAATAATATTAAAATAATAAATTTCCAAATTTGCAAAAAAATTTTATTTGATTTAGTGTTGAAACAAAACTAGTTATGAGTGCATAAAGCAAAAATAAGCTTTAAATATTTCTGTAAAATTTATAACAGCTATTTTAAAATTATAATAAATAATATAAATATTTTATTAATTAAAGAAAATAGTAATAAAGACAGCTTTATAAAAAATAACTTATTTAATTTTAATTCATTTCAAAAAAATATTGAGAATATAATTAAATTTATAATTTGTGTTGTAAAAAAAATATTTCACATTATATTATTTCTGATTTACATAAATATTAATATTATTATATTGGTTTACATCAAAAAAAAAAAAAATAGAAAAATTAAGATTATTAAAACTATTTTAATATTTAAGTTAAAATTTTTAATTAGTAATTCAAATAATTCTTTTATTCTGGTTTAAAAATAAAAATTATATATATTATAAAACTAAAACAGTAAAAAAATGTTTTATTCTAAAATATAAAGTAAAAAATAAAGTTAATTATTAAGTTTTATAGTAGAGTTAATGTTTTTAATACATAATATATAGTATATATTATTATTAATAAAACTTAAAATATTAATTAGTATAAAATTATCTTTATGATTTCTATTATTAATTAACATATATTATTATTTTAATTTTATTACTTATTATCTTATTAAATTATTTAAATTATTATCTTATAAATAATTTGATTTATACAATATATAAATTGTGATAATTAAATTATACAATACACCAAACTTTATAACATTCAAAAATTTGTCGAAATTTGTAGAAATTTATAAAACATCTTAATAGTTAGCTAAAATTATTTATAGTTTATAAAAATAACTTGAAAATATAGCAAAAAAAGAAAGTTTAAGTTTATATATTAGTATTGCAACAAGTTGTATAAAAAAAGCTTTTTTTTCAAGAAAATATATTTTATTCAGAATTATTTTATTTTAAAATAACAATTTTAGCTATAATTATTTTTATTAAAAATATTTTTCTTGATATCTATATTAAAAAAACTTTTTTCTTTCCTTTATCCCAATATTTTCAAAAAAAAATCTAAAGTTTTTTAAAAGAAGTTTTTTATAATTCAGTATGATAAATCTAAATCTTTTTTGCTTGATTATAAGACCACTATTGGCTGTAGTATTGCTGTAATGAAAAAGTCTGTTAAAGACTTTGGTGTTAGTGCTATTGACAAGAATAATACTTCTAAGAAAAAAAGAAAAAAAGGTGTTCTGAAAGATGGTGCTGCTCATAAAGTGGTTTTGACTGATAAGACAGTTGGTGATTCTTAGGGGTTTAAAGCTAGTGATATTACTGAATTTAATAATGTTAATATAGAAAAAAAGTGTCTAGTTGAAGAAACCAGTATGAATTATAAGGAGAGAAGTGTGTTTAATGAAGATAACTCTAACCAAATACTAAAGGGTCCAAGATTGGTAACAAAGAAGGCTTTAAGTACACCATTGAGAAAAATTAATTTTTTGGATAATGTGGATAATGATAACATTTTTTTGGATGTTTCTGTGGTTTTCTCTTCACTGCTAAAGAATCTAGTTAATGTGTCTATTAGGAAATCATTTGATTTAAATATTGGCTTGAACAAAGTAGCTGGAAAATTTTTTCATGAAAAGTTGGCAATATTTAGAAAATTGTTTTCAAAAATTAATAGTTTGGAGGAGAGAGGGGTTTCTACTCTCTTAAAAATTTTTGGAATCATTAGAGCATCATTTACTTTTGAATTGAGTCTGGTACAGACTATAAAAAAGGCAAGAATAGCAGATATTCTGGTAAACACTGATCTAAAAAAATCTGTGATGTGTTCAAATTGGGCTGTAATAGTGAAAAAAATTCTTATTGAAACTTCAACTAAAGCTGTATATGCTGCACTTACTAAGTTTGGTTCTGTTGTGTTAATTAAAATGCAATTGGTGGGACTATGGCAAAAGACTATAGTAAAGTTTGCCCAATCAAATCAAACTAATTTGGTCACAGCTAAATGGTTTATCTTAATTGGAAAAGATGCTATAAGGGTAGTTAAGACTAATTTAGACAAGAAATCTTGGAATACAAGAGATCAATATTGAGTATTGCTTTATATACTGCCAATAGGCACCAATGCTTATGACATCTGGGACTTTATTGGTTCTGTGGGTGAGAAAACTTGTGTCATCAATTGACATCCTGTTACATATAACCAAACCAGGTGTGCTGTTGTTTGTTTTGACTTAGCTAATTTGCTGGATGCTGTTATGAGAACTATGCCTGTCTTAAGGAGTGTTAATTTGTGCTGGTCTCATCTGAATTCTACTAAGTATGCTAAGTATAGGAAATTGGGTCTTATCTCATTGGACTGTTCTATGAGTGGAAAATTTTTTTCTAGTGGCTTATCTCACAGAGTATTGTCAGACAATAATAAAAGCAGACTGGCTTTCATTTATGCTAGACAGTCTGCTCTAATTTTCTGTTCTGTTTTTTTTGGTGGTATCTCTTGGGCCAAGATTGTTGGTGGGTCTTTATTTCCTCCTTTCCTTGTACATAATGGCTTAGCTGCTTATGGTTCTTCTTTAGAGATAAAACCTGTTCTGATGGTGTTTATGAAATTGAATAATAAGTTTGTCACTCTTGAGCATAATCTTGTCAGCCTCGCAGAATGCATTGATAAGTTGGCTAAGAGGTTGGACACATCTGGGCCAATGGTTTCCCAGCTTAGTCTTGAATGTCAGCCATTGGTGACCTCTTCATTACAAAATCAAGAAGTGGATATAATAATAAGTAAGGACTCAGATGTGGCTACTGGTGGTGGGACTAATGTGGAAATGGTGATGTTTAACTCTTTAGCTATTTCAAAAATGGAAAAAACTCTGAACAATCTGTCTGTCACAGTTATGAGCCTCTCAGCCAAAATAGAAAATGCTGGTTTGGTTCCTACTCTTTATTCTTCTCAATGATAGATCTAGTTTGGAAATTTGTTACATACAATGTTTGTGATATCAATGTTCCTGCCAAGCAGAAAGACATTATTTATTGGCATATGGAATCTGGAAATATGTTTTTATTGTTACAGAAACAAAGTTAAAGTCTAATATCAAGCCTTAGATTATAACCAAGTTTAATGGGGTGAGGATATTTTCTTCTGGCTTAAACAAAAAGTTTCTTGGTGCTAAAATGGCAATTATTATAAACAATTTTTTTGCATGTCATGTTTTTAAAATTGAGAAAATTTCTGGTTGTCTTATTTTCATTCAGCTTTTTTTTAAAGGCAAGCTGTCAGTGGTAATTTTGGGTCTATACATTGGTGTTTCTGCTAAGACCAGATTCAGCCAAGCTTATAAAATCAATTTTCTTATTGCCAAAACTGTTAATTTCTCTACATTTGTAGTTCTAGATGGAGATTTCAATGAAAATAGATCTAGAAAAAGTGCAAGTTTTAAGTTCTGCTCGGATTTGGGCTTGGTCAATTCCTTTAGTAGACATTCACTGGTCAAAGCTTTTACTTGAAGCAACTTAAGAAGTGCTGTAAAGATTATTAATTACATTTTCATGAATAAAAGTTTGTCATCTGCAGTGGCTGGTCATAAAGTTGTTCTTGTTTCTGATTTTTTTAACACCAATTATAATGCTGTTTTGGTTTTAGTTAAACTAAGTGGTCTCTTAGGTGCCTGTCTCAATAGTGATTATTTGCAAACTAATAGAGATAAGTGAAAGTTCAAAATTAAAAATACAAATGCTGATAAGTGGTTATGCTTTAGGGAATGTTTTTTGAACAGGTTTTTAGAAAATATGAATGTATTTAATAATGCAAAAGATATTGAAAATTTAGATGCTATGTGGAAAATTCTTAAAAAGGTGGTAGTAAGCTTAATTGATAGTGTGTTTTCTAGACACTGGTTTAGTAATTTTGGTTGTCTAAAAAATAAGCAGTCTTTAAGGTTCTTTAGGCTGGAATTACTGGTGACCAAGTTGGTGAAGTATTTGAGCTCAGGTCAGGAATCAGAAACTGTTTACTTTTTTAATGTGTGGTCCACTCTTGATAATAAGGGGGCCTCCAAAGCATGCACAATGTTTGGTAATGATAAAAGCAGAAAGAGTATTCTACAACATCTGTCAAGAGTCAAAAAATTGTATCATAGGTCTAAATATTATGAGTCTAGAGTAACCAGAGATGTGTTTATCAGAAAAGCAATAAACAAACACATGGAAAACTTTTGCTCCAATAAAAAACACATGATTAAAAGTGTTTTAGAACAGCCATTCAAGAAAGTGATGCTAGACCATCTAATAATGAATGATAAATTAATTTTGGTGTCTAATAAAGTTAAATCTACTGTTAATATTATCATGCAAGGATGGACAAAAAAATGGATTGCTCTCAATTCTCTGTCTGCTCATTGGTCTAATCAATATGTTCCTTTGAACTATATTAGTAATAATGCATTTTCAAATGTTATGAACATGATTGGACCTGGTAAGTTTCTCTTAGTAGTCAAAAGACTGCCTGATAGGAAAGCTGCTGGCATTTTTGGTATTCTTAATGAGCTTTGAAAGCATAGAGATGCTCAAGTTCTAGATAGTTTGTTGGATATTCTTAATGCATGTTTAGTGTTGGGCGCAGTTTCTTTATGGTAAGAACAGATCTGAATTTCTATGATACTAAAGCCATATAATTAAGAAAGAACATTTACCAATATTAAACTTATAATATTAATTGAAACAGCCAGGAAGATACTGTTTAAAATTTTTTTTAACAGAATATTTTTGGCTTGCAGTAAGTATAATATCTTTTATAATAATAATTTCTCAGTTTTAAAGAGTATGTCTACTCAGACTCTAATTTTTGCCATTGGCTCTATTATTGAGGATGTGCTTAAAAAAACAAAGAGCTGTGGTTGGTTTTCTAAGATATGCAAAAGACCTATAACTCAGTTAGATGGTCCTATTTGTAGAACAATTTAATTAGAATTAAGATGTGCTCCTGTTTTATAAAATTTTTTGGGAACATACACAATAATCAGACCAATTAAATAATAATGAACTTTAAACTGATTGATAGTTATATTGTTTATGATGAGTTAGATTAAGAAAAAGTCTTTTTATCATTGCTGTGAAGAATCTTCTATGATCCTTTGCTTTATGAAGTCAAAAGACATGAGCAATTGTATAATTACAGATTGAGTTTGAAATTTTTTACAAGAACCAGTAAAATTGATCCTAAAGGTGGCAGAACTTTCTTTTTTACAGCTGGTGTCTTTGTGGATAACACTATTTGAGTTGGGAATTGCTTGGCAGTGTTATGGGTAAACTTGGTAGAATAGGGTAATAATAATGTTTGGTGTTCTTAATTATTGATAATGTGTCTTTCACATAATTCCACCAGCTTAGTCTTGCTTATTAGTCTTTAAAGATCTTATTTACTAGTGGTGATTTTACTTATTAAGTTCTTTGGTTATAAAGCACAGAGATTTGGCTTTCACTGTTTGTAATTTCTTATAAATGTAAGCTATTTTTTCTGAGCTAACAAGTACAGTTATTAGAATTTGACATTGTTTTTTCACTATTCTGATAAGCTAACAAGATAATATTAATATCCAAAACTTAGAGAAAGCTTCCTTTTTTTACCAGACTATCATGAAGTCTATTTTCAAACAGTTAATTTTACTATGTTGCGACTTCACAAAATAAAAAATAAAAATAAAAAATAAAAAATAAAAATAAAAGAAAAAATAAATTAGTATTGTCAATTGCTGTAATCAAGAGTAATTGGTCCAAATTGTTAATAGTTCAAGATGATTATACTAAGAGCATCTGTCCTGGAATAAAGGTATAAAACAATGATTAATTTACATAAATTCCACAAAGTTCAAAAACATAAATTCATAATTCTGATTTCTTAATAATTGATTTATTTTAGAAGATGAATATAAAATAGAATAAATGATAAAAAGATATAGATATTTGATTCTTATTTAGTAATTCATATCTAGATGTTTTTCTACTTTTCTCAACTACTCGTTTTTATATATTCTTTTGGTTTTATAGAATTGCTTTCTGATTGTTCCATTATTGGTAACTATTGCTTTGTTATTTCTGTAATTGCTTCGTTTTTCTATGTTAGTACTAATTATTTTATGTTATAACATGTTATTTGGTGTTATTACATGTTATTCTGTGTTATTCTATGTTATAATATATTATCCTATGTTATCCTCAATTATAATGTGTTATCCAATATTATTGTATGCTATTTTGTATTATGTTCTGTTTTGGTCATGTTTTTTCATAACTTTGGATTGGTTTTTCTACTCAGGTAATATTATCTCTCTCTTTTTAAAATTGAGCTCCTATGAAATTATATGTATCTGTTATTATAGCTTCATTTATGTAGTGTTCAATGGTTGGATCAAATATTGTTCTTTGTAGGTCTTTAAACTGTTAATTGGTTATTTGTCTTATATTGTTAACTGTTATAGTCTTTATAAATCCATACAACAATATGTTTGAATAATATTAGAAAGTGGCATATAGTTAATATGCTGCTTTGTAATGTAGAGTCAGATTGTTTTTTCCTATGAATTTTTTTACTTGTTGTATTGCTTCTTTGCTAAAATTTTTCTGGCTGAGGTCTTTATATAGTGTCTTTAAATTTAGTTGTTCACCAATTTTGTAGAACCAACATACTGGCAGAAGTTTTTTTTTTTATTCCTGAGTGTTGTTTAGTGTTCACTCCCCTGTTTTAGGGAGTTCAGTCTTACAAGCTAAAGCTTCTTTAATTTTTTTGAGCTCAGGAACCATTGTTACCTGAGTAGAAAAACTGATTCAAAGTTATGAAAAAACGTGACATAACACAGAATAGTGCAATAACATTGGATAATGTGTTATAATGTAGGATAATATGTTATAATACAGAATAACACAGAATAGTGCACAATAATGTAGGATAATGTGTTATAATGCAGGATAACACAAAATAACATGTAATAACATTAGATAACGTGTTATATTATAGGACAACTAGCAATAATGTAAAAAAACGAAGCAATAACAGAAATAAAAAAGCAATAGCTAGCAATAGTGAGACAATTGAAAGCAATCCTGTAAAACCAAAAGAATGTATAAAAGCAAGTAGTTGTAGAAGTTAGAAAAGGCAGACAAACAGATAGATACAAACCTCTAGACAAAAATTAAATATCCATACTCCTTTATCATTTATTATCCTTCCTATTTTATTTTCTAAAATAAACCAATTATTAAAGAAATTAGAGTCATGAATTCATGTTTTCGAACTTCATAGAATTTATGTGAATTAACTCTTGTCTTGTATCTTTGTTCTAGGACAGATGTTTTTAGCATAATCACCTCGAACAATCAATGATTTGGACCAATCACTCTTGATCATAGCAATTGATGATACTAATTTATCTTTTTTTTTCTTTTTTTTTTTTTTTTTTTTTTTTTTTTTTTTTTTTTTTTTTTTTTTTTTTTTTTTTTTTTTTTCTTATTTTTTTTTATGGAGCGGCAACATAGTAAAATTAACTGTCTAGGAATAGACTTCGTGATAGCCTGGTAAAAAAGGGAAGCTTCTCCTAAGTTTTGGATATTAACGTTATCTTGTTAGCTTATCAGAAGAGTGAAAAGACAACGCTAAACCTTAACAACTGCGCTTGTTAGCTCAGAAAAGAAAGCTCACATTTACGGAAAACATTGCAATTGACAAAAAACAAACTCTGTGCCTTATAACAAAAAAACTTAATGGGTAAATTCACATCCAGAAATAGATCTTCAGAGATTGATAATCAAGATTAAGCCAACAGAATTATGTGGAAGACACATCATCAATAATTAAGAGCACCAAACTTTACTATTTCTCATATCCACCAAGTTTACTTGTAACACCATGTATCTTTTATAAACTTCTTTTATTTCCAGTTCTACCCAAGAGAAAGCTTTTTGCCAATTTCTCCTCTCAAACATTGGATAGGGGTGAGACTATTTAGTTTTAGTTGAACTTTTGCTCTTCTTTTTTCTGCTCTTATCTTTACATTGTATCTTTTTTCTATCAATTGTCATTTCTATTTGAGTAGAAAATTGTTGAATTGTATCAAATAGTTGTTTTGAGAGTTGTAAAATTTGATCTGACAAGTCTATATTGAAAGTTCTATTATTTCTTACTGTTTTTTAGATGCTATATATAATTGAATTCCCTAATTTAATTTGCTGCATGTTGTCTATAATACAATGACAATAATTGGTTCCAGATCTTATGGTATATCTTTTAATCTGATTAATGAAATTTGTGTTCCTAGTTAAGATATTGATAATAATAATTCTTGTTTTGTATGATAAATTTTTAACTGATTTCCATGCACTACTTTCTTTAGAATCCTATTTTCCAATTGTAATTTATAAGCTCTATTGCCCAAAATTTTGTGTACATGAAATAGATCATCCTACTTTTGGTCAAACTTTCTACTCTATTGTTTCTCAGCTTTTGTATGATATAATAGTACTTGGTCTCCAATCTTAAATTCCATTGGTTGTTCAGATAGATGTTTATCATGTCTTTTTTTTTGTAGTTTCTGAGTATTACTAATGTTATCAGCTGCTGTTCTACAATTATTTTCTAATATTTCTATGAGCTGGTATATCTTATGGTGTAAGATCACTTCAAAATTCTCTTCAGTGATAGTTTTTGTTGAGTATAACTGTATTTTTTTTTCAAAAAGTAGAGTGGCTTTTCTTCTATAAACTAATTTGAATAGTGTAAACTAAGTCATATCTTGTTTCAGTGTTCAGTATGCAAAGAGTACAGAAAATATAAATAAGTCTTATTTTTGTTTGTTTTTATGACTTATTTTTGCTAGTGCTTTACACAGTGTTTGGTTAAATTGTTCTATCAATCCATTTATTTGTGAGTGATATAATAACAATAAAGGACATTTTATTTTAAACTGTTAACTTAATTTGGTTAATGTATTATTGACAAAATGTGTTTTTTGATCGGATAGCAGTTCTTTCAGACATCTATGTCTGCAAATCAGATCTTAGTGTACAAACTCAGTTATTGTTTTAGTGTCTGTTACTTGAATGGCTTTGGCTTCTGGCTATTTTATCAAATAATTTATGACTACAGTAATATAATAATTTTTTTTTGAATGTTATAAAGAAAAAACCAACCAAATCAATTCCAATTCTATCAAATAGATTTCCAACTGGAATGAGTTTAAGTGGTTCTATTGTTCTGGCTCTTCCTCTTTACTAACATGAGTTACAATTAAATATGTATTCGAAAATGTCTTTGTACATTATTGGCCAATAGTATAGATTTAGAGTTTTTTTAAGGGTAGTATTTTTGTTAAAATGTTCTGTGGTTGAATCAAAATATATACTGTATAATATAGTATTCTTTTTATTGTTTTTAATAACTCATTATGGGATGGAGTGGTTTTGTTGTTCTCATCAATATAGTTGATTGTCTTAAATAAAATAATTTTGGGCTTGTTTTCATATAGTATTCTGTTCCTGTTAAGATAATATCTTCTTGAAATGTAGTGTCAATAGGTATTAATGTAGTTGATAATAATTGGTTGTGTCCATGGGTCTGAAATTAGGTTTGTGGCATCCTTGACAAACCATTGGCATTGGTGTTTTTGGATCCTTCTTTGTAATGAACTTTAAGTGGAAATTGTTGCAGATAAGTACTTCATCTTGCATATTTTCTCTCTAGTTGTGGATTGTTGAATAACCAAAAAAGTCCTTTATGATCAGTATATAGATCAAAGAACAAACTGAGGTAATATTTTTATGTCTGTATGGCTCAATAAATAGTGAGACATTTCAGATCTGTTGTGCTGTAATTTTTTTCTATTGGGCTAGTATTGTAATTGGCATAGACAATTGAATGTTCTCTATTGTTCAGTTTTATTTGTGATAAGACTGTTCCTAGAGCATTTTTTAAGGTGTCTGTAGTAACAATAAATCATTTAGTGAAATCTGAGTAAATCAGAATTGGGAATGTGATTAATTGCTGTTTGAGATAGTCAAATGCTTTCTGTTGGTCTTTTTTCTATAAGTACTGTACATGTTTAAACAACAACTGATGAAGTGGTTTTGTAATAGTCAAGAATCCTTTGACAAATCATTGATAGTATTCTGCCAATCCTAAAAATCTTTGTAATTCTCTGAGATTGATTGGAGCTGGAAAATTTTTAACTTTTTGGACCTTGTTCAGATTAGGTTTGACTCCATTTTTGCTGATCATGTGTTCTAAGAATTTCAACTCAGTTTTCTCAAAGAAATATTTCTTGAGATTGAGTTTTAATCTGGTATTTTAAAGACATTTGAAGACTTGTTGAAGGTAAAGTAGATAATCATTGAACATTTCAGAGAACATGTTTGTGTTGTCTAAGTAAACTATGACTGATTTCCAAAGAATTCCTTTGTACACAACATTCATAAAGTATTGGAACATGGCAGAAGCATTGCAAAGTCCAAAAAGCATTATATTGAACTCAAAGTTTCTATCTTGAATGGTAAATACTATTTTTACTTTATCTTTGAAATTCATTTTGCTCTGTCAATATTTACTGGCTAGGTTTAATAATAAAAACTATTTTTTTTTTCTAGATTGTCCAGGATTTTTTGGATGAGGAAAGTGGCATAACTATTTTTTCTGGTGATGCTATTTAATATTTGGTAATCCACGCAGAATTGTATTTTTCCATTTTTCTTAGTAATCAAGACTACTAGAGAGAACCAAGGGCTTAATAATTCCTTGATTAAGCTATTGTCAAGCATTTATTAAACTTTTTGCTTGATAAAATTGCTGCCAATTGGGAGTACTTAATAAGCCTGTTGTTTAATAAGTCAAGCATCTTCTGTATCAATCTGATGCTTCATAATGTTAGTACATCCGAACTCATTTTTGCTGGCAAAAACATCAGTGTATTGATTCAAGAGAATCTTGAGTTGCATTTACTGCAGAGTACTTAAGTTCTCTAGATTCAATTTATTGATTTCTTTTGGCATAAACAAGTAACTTTTTTTTAGTTAATTCCATACTTATAAAGTGATATCGCAAAATAAAAACAATTGTGCAAAATCTGGAATGGGCTGGGGTTTTTCTGGGTTTAGTATGTCTGATATAATAGAGCAAACAAGAGTTCCTTTTAGAATTTTGATGACATCCTTGGTAAGATTGTAGATAGGGATTTTTAAATATTTGTGAGTCTTTACAGATAGGTATAGGTTAGCAATATTGGTTAAAGAACAGATTTTAGGATTGGCTTCAAATACTAAGACTCAATTTTGGATTTTTTAATCTACTTTAAGGATATATTGTCTGTATAGAGGGATAGAGATAACTGTGTTAGTGTAGATAAGTTCTATCTAATTACTGTCTTTCTTCATAAAGTTGACTGATACATTTCCTTTTTCACTCGATCCAAACCTGTTGATTCTTCAAGCAGTAAGACCTAATTTTTTTCAGGTTGTTACCAGAGTTAATTGGAATATTTTGACTAAGGGTAGGAAGATAGCTTGAACAATTTTTTTTTGTGATTATATTTTGTAGAGTTTGTCTGAATTGTTCTGTAGCATTATGATAATGTTTTCTGTATAACTGACATCAATAATTTCTTCCTTTATATTGATTTTTTTCTTGGCTAGACTAGATTAAGAGGCAACTTGTATCATTGTATTAACAGAAATTTCTAATGCTATCTTAAGATTTATTCTTACAAAAAAATATAGGGTTATCACTATAGGTGATTGTCCAAAGTATTGTAAGTCAAAACCAGCATCAGTATTATGTGCTTTTTTAAAGCAGATTTTTTTTTCATTGTTACTGTACCATTTTAATTCTAATTTTTTGGAGAAATCTGGATAAGTGAAATACTATTCTGTTTTGGTATCTTTAATTGGATCTTGAAATAATATGTTCTCAGTAATTAATTTCTCTTCTACCTTAAGCTTAAGTAGTTTAGTGATCAGATATAGTTTTCTTGAAGGTGGGTTGAACATAAAATTGCATTTATTGCAGTACTGAAAGTAACAAAGAATCAAACAATGATTGCACAGTTTCATGTTTAGGTCAGCTAACTACTGTTTTTGTTCTTCTTAGGTCAGAGCCAATTTCTGGTATCAATCTTAAAATACGTCTAGGTTATCTATAAAAAAATCTTCTATAATGTAGTTAGATCTATTGTATTCTGGTGTAAATGAATTTTTTTTGATTTTTTGTATTTCACCGAGTGTGGCACCTTCAGCTTTGGCACTTGCCATTCTCCATATTTCATGTTCATCATGTAGATACTGTTCAATCTACTAAGTGCTTATTTGCAAGTGTTTTTGATTAGTGTTCTTTTTTACACCCAATTATTGATCAAGATAATGTATTGACATACTTTGTTGTATGTTTTTTCTCTGCCAGGAACATTGTTTTATAGTCTTTTCTCTGGCAGAATTTCATTACAAGCAAGGCATAGTATATTGTCTCATTTGTCTTGTTATTTTGGTTTGTCAAATCTTTTTAATACACAAGATCTGCAGTAATGTTTGGTGGTAGTTGGCCATTCTTTGTTATCTTTAATACATGCACCCATAAAAGATAACTTTTTCTCACAGTCAACACAAGTTAATTTTAGGATTTGATACTATTGATTTCTTTAATTTAGGACAAGATAATCTACAAGTATTGATTGTAGTTCTTTTTCTGCTTTTTCTTTGCCTTTTTTTTCTTAAGTTGGTGGTGAAGATAACTCTGTTTGGTAATCATCAGCCCAAAAAACTTAATAGGCCTCTATTGTTGGTAGTGGTATTGAGTTTTCAAATTCAATTAGTGGTTTTTCTGGGCTTTGAGCTTTAAAGTATATACATATAATCAGAATTCATGTGTGTTGTCCATTAAAAATGATCTGTAGTTTCTGCATGTTCTAGTTAATAATGACATTAGCTTTGGTTAACCAATTATTTTCTATAAGGACTTGATATTAGGTGGCCTTCATAATAAGCACTTTGGTGGGGATTTAGATTCCGTTGATTTTAAAAGAAAAGTTGTCAATTTCTTCTATTGGGGTTTTGGTATTTTCATCTGTGATTATAATTCATGCAGTAGCTGCACAGTCTATTTGGCAACCTAGTTGATCTATAAGTTGCTTTGTGATTATACTACCTGCTAATTGACTATTGAGAATTAATTTGATGTCTATGTTTCCAATTCTAGTGTCAGTATACAGAGCAGTTATTGGTTTATTCTAATTAATGGCAGTTCTACTAAAAAGGCTATTGGTGTTCAAATGGTCAATGTCAAAGGAGAATATAGTGGTCAGAGTAGTGTTTTCAGTAATAGTGGCTAGTAAAACAGTATAGTTGATTTGATTCTGACTTAAAAAGTTGAGTATTTCTCCTACATCCTTCTCTTCTAAAAATGTAGAGCTAAAAAAATCTTGGTTTTCAGTAAGACCAAAATATGAGACTTGATTCGAGTATTCAGTTAGTGCTAGTTAAAATGGGACATTATCTCAATTGAGGAGTCATGATAGTCCACTGCTAGTTTGTATTTAATTATTGCTGAGGTTCCTTTATTCTTGGTTGTAATTAATTGTACAAGGTTTAGGTGAATTATAAATGAAGTTTTGATACTGTGGTGCTACTTGAATCATTGGCTGTGATGGTTGATAGTAGTTCTGAGGCAATTGTTGAATATACATAATTGGTTGTACATATTGGAACAGTAGATACTAGAACATGGAGTATTAGGGTTCTATTGTCTGAAAATACCTTGAATGTTGGTATTGAGTTCCTCAATTCTGATCTGTTAATTTTTGTCAGCAATCCTGAGCAATATGTTCAGGTTTCTGGCAATAATAGCAATTATGAGGATCAGATTTCCAAGATTGTTGTTGTTGTTGTTACTGACATTTCTGTTGTTGGAGATACCTATTGCTGTTATTGTTTTTTTGTTGGGGTGATTAATAAGTTCCTGTGGTACTGGTTAAGAATCTCTCAATTTTCTGGATTAATTTCTCACTTAATTAGGTTATCTTTGCATCAATGTCTATGGTTCCATTGATGGTTAAATTAACAGCTTGGGTAAAGTTGGCTTCTTGTTCTGCTGATTCAAAATTGTGAGCAAGAATGATGGCATCTGATAGATTTGTCAGATGTTAGGGTCTTATAGATCTTAAGAGACTGTTTCTTAGTTCCTTAACAAATTGATTAAAAACTTGCATTGTGGTGTAATAGTCCTTTTCAATTGCCAGTATTTGACAAAGAACTTGGTTAAATCATCCAAGATAAGTAGTTACTGCTTCATGATCTTTTTGTTTTATTATGTTAAATTGATTCTATAATCTGATAAGAATATTGAGATCACAAAAGTATCATAGAAAGGCAAGTTTAAAGACAGCAAAGTTGGTTGGTTTCTCTATCAAGTTTTGGTATCACAAGTCTGTGGTTCTGGTCAAAAAGAATAGCAGTGCTTGAATAGCTTTGTCATTATCTCAGTTGTTGACAGTAATTGCTTTCTTAGCTTCCACAATTTACAAGTATGCATTGTTTTCTTTGCTAAAGAATTTTTTTAACTTGGCAATATCTCAGTAAGCCATGATCTGATAAGTAAATGGAGTCTTACTGTCTAATGCTGAGAAGTTTGGTGTTTGCATGCTAAGAAGTTCTCTTGATGCTAATTCTGGTTGTTTTCCTTTGTTAATTTTCTCAATAGGCTGGAAGATAGCTGTTTCTTCAGAAGGGATAGTTGATAATTTGGTCAAGAGTTGGGTTGGTGGTGGTTCCTATGTTGACATATTTCTGTCCATTTTATTGATTGTTAAAGTGAAATTCCTGAATAATAATTCATATTCTCTTAGGGATTTGGTCCAACTGTTGTGTTTCCATGGGTGCTGATTTCAAGAAGTTTGTGGTGTGTTCAACTGGGTTTCTATGCTTGGGTTAAAGAAAATTCTACTCTTTGGTGTCTAATGATATGATAAAGTTGTTAAGAAGAGGAATCTTGGTTTTTTGTTGATTATAAACTTGGCTTGAGCAGTTGTAGGTTTATTGGATCCATCCTTGTATTCCTCAGGATCAGATTCCACTAGTTGTGGTACTTGATAAAATTGTTTTGTCACATAATATTTAATGTTTATATTGATTATGTGCAGAGTTTTAGCAATTGCTTGAGTAATTATAATTGTTAAATACTCTAATAAGTTTTGATAGATTTGTTTTTCAAGTTTTTTTGTATTGGTTGTGCAGTTTAACAAGCAGTCAATTTTAGTGTTAATATAGTTACAAAAATTATTTTCTGCATAAGTAGTTTCTTCTGTATGGGGAGTGGTTTTTTCTTACTGTTTCAATAGTTATCACTTTTGTGAATTTCTAGGGTGTTCTGTTTCTGTGAATTTATAATTTCACAGAGAGCACCAAATATTATGGGTAAACTTAGTGCAGTAGGATAATAGTAATGTTTAGTGCTCTCAATTATTGGTAATACATTTTTTGTGTAATTCTGCCAGCTTAGTCTTGCTTATCAGTTTCTGAAAGTCTTATATACTGGTGGTGATTTTACCCATTAAGTTCTTTGGTTATAAGACACAGAGGTTTGGCATTTACTGTTTACAACTTCTTATAAATATGAGCTATCTTCTTCAAGCTAACAAGTACAGTTGTTAGGGTCTAACATTGTCTTTTTGTCTTTCTGGTAAGCTAACAAGATAATATTAATATCCAAAACTTAGGGAGAGCTTCCCTCTTTTACCAGGCTATTACAAAGTCTATTTCCAGACAGTCGATTTTACTATGTTGTTGCTCCACAAAAGAAGAAGAAAGAAAATAAAAAAAAAATAAAAAAAAAGATAAATTAGTATCATCAATCACCATAATCAAAAGCAATTAGTCCAAATTATTAATAGTTTGAAGTGGTTATGCTAAGAGCATTTGTTCTGAAATGAAGGTACGAAACAATAGTTAATTTATGTAAATTCTACAAAGTTTAAGAACATAAATTCGTGATTCCAATTTCTTAATAATTGATTTATTTCAGAAGATGAATATAGAATAGAATAAATGATAAAAAGATATAAATATTTGATTTTTGTTTAGTGGTTTGTATCTAGATGTCTTTTTATTTTCTTCAACTACTTATTTTTATACATTCTTTTGGTTTTACAGGATTGCTTTTTAATTGTTCTATTATTGCTAACTATTGCTTTGCTATTTCTATAATTGCTTCATTTTTTTACATTAGTACTAGTTATCCTATGTTATAATACGTTATCTGGTATTATTACATATTATTCTGTGTTATCCCATGTTATAACACATTATTCTATATTATTCTCAATTATAATGTATTATTTAACATTATTGTATGCTATTCTGTGTTATGTTTTGTTTTGGTCACATTTTTTTATAACTTTGGATTGGTTTTTCTACTTAGGTAACAGCAACCACATAATGCATTTTAAATATTACAAGTGAATTTTTTTTAATCAATAATATTTCTATTAATATAGACAAAATAGTCATCATTCTTATTAATCAAGGGGCCAGAGAGGTTGCCTATTAGTGGCTTTAATATCTCTAATAGCCAAAAAGTGTGAGTTTCATTAGTATCTAGATATTTTTTTTTCTATGAATGGCCTGTCTAAGCCAAGTTTGGCCAAAGCTTATTCAGATATCAGATTCTTTTCAAATGTGGTTTTGAAGAAAGTCATCACTAAGAAGCAGTTTTTATATTTGGTTTCTGCTATTTTGTAGTCCATAATTGGTTATAGACTGCAATTCAGTTGTGTTTTAAAAAGTGTATGTAAAAAGTAGAACAAAATATTAAGAAAAAGATTAAAGCTTAAGACCAATTTGCCCAAGAATTTTTCAAATGAAGCTTTGTATTATCTGGAGCTATATGGTTTAAGGACTTTTAAGCAAGTGCTGGCTGAAAATTTGTTGGCTGGCTTGGTTAATTTCACCAATGCTAATAGAATCCTTAGCGAGTTGTTCAAATACAGAGCCATAGAGTTGCAGGCTACTAGCTGAATGTCCCAGCACTTTCTTTGAGTTTTGATTAAGTTGCTAATTGATTTTAAGAATTGTTTTTTGGCTGGTGTAACATGTGCTCTCAAATTATGCAATTTATCTTTAGGCAGTGATCTGCCTAATATTTTTTGGGCCAAAAATAGTATTGTAGTTTTGAATGTGCTCGGTTCTAAGTCTTATTTGGACATGGTAAAGTCTTTTAAAAAATATGGTGTTGTGTTTACAGACCAGCTTTTAGACTGCCACAGCACATGTTTTACATAAAACACTTTTTGCAAGTAGAAGAAGCTAGACCCTAGAGACTCAGTCTCTGTCTGGTTTGTTTCTATGGCCAAATTTATCAATAAAAGTGGTTTGTCAAATAATGTGTTGTTGTTTCCTTATTTCATTTCCACTGGCTTTCCTTGTGACTTTGGCTACATTGGTAAGCATTTACTGAATTTTGGGTTAGATTTTATAACCATCTACATAAATGGTTTCATCAAAAATTTGGGTTTATTGGGTGTTTGTAGTGGTGCTACTGTCTACTTTCTGGATGTGAACACTAGTGTTGGGATTAAAGTAGATAAGTTGCTGTTATTAACTCTGGTGAAGCTGCAAATTATTGTTTTTGCTTTGGAGTATGTGTCCGTTTCTCAATTTGTTAACTTGTTTACAGACAGCCAAGCTTTGCTGGACATATACAACTCCATCAGTAGTATGTCTGGTCCTGATTTTTATGACAAATGCTGGATCAAAAAAAAACATATTCACTGAGTTATTTCCAAAAAAATTTGTTGGTTACTTGGAATAAAATTAAAGATCATTCTAGTGTTATTGGAAACAATCATGCTAATTTCTATGCTGATGCTCTTGTCATCTCTAAGTCCTTTCTGCCTTTTATGGTGCCTTATTATTTTCTCAATATTGAAGGCAAACTTGTCTTTGGAAATGCTTATTATGTTGCCAAAAAATTATTCAATGCTGTTTACTCTGTTGGTTGGAAGACCAGATGTGTTAATGACATCATTAGTGTAGATTTCTGTAGTTATTTTAATAAGGCCAAAATCTTTTGTGTTTGGCACTCTGATGACAAGATCAGATCTGGCTACACTTGTACTGTGTTGGTGGCACTTCAATTATACTTCATAAAGGTGTTCCACTATTGCTTACATGTGACCAAAAGAAAGAAAATATATAATCCAAAATATCTGAGTATTGCTTGTATTTGGTGTAATTTGGTAAAGAACTCTGATTACATGTTTTCTTATGCTCATAATATTAATGTTCAGAAATTCTTATTGTTTGATGCTATTCTGAAATGAGTTGTATTGCTGAATGCTTTTGCCAATAGGAATGTGATCACTAGTTCATTAAATAAAGCTGTTTTTTTTACCAACTTGTTTATGGCACTGGCTAAGGGTTTTGTGTTAAAGAGTTAGGTGGCTAATACAGTAAGCTGTTTGGATGCTGGTTCTGAAGAAAATGTGTTGGTTGTCAATTTCGTTTATCATTTTGCTGAAAGTTACAGATCTGCCATTTGGCTGTTTACAGCTAAGTTAAGATCCTATTATAAAAAGCATAATTTTCTGCCACATAATAGTTTTTTTTTTTTTTGGTGTCTGGTTTGTCTTCTTTGTGGTTTATTAGAACGATCTGGGATTTCAGTTTTAGGCTAAGTATTCATATGTGCTTTAGGTTGCATTTATGTTTGACCAAATGAAATTTTGGTTTCTTAAGTGATATTTTTGTAGTAAGTAGTTTAAGTATGTAGTGCTGTCTTAATTGGCCCAAATGGCTGATCATATGTAAAAAAAGCATGAGCTATGCTTAATTTAGATTCTGTTTTGATTTTATGTATTTAGGTAGTAGTTGGGCTGCATTTGTAAAACTTCTAATAAAAAAAAAATATTTATATAAATCATTCTAATAAAAACTATATTAAAAACAATAAAATTTAGAAGTATTTTGCTTAAAATTCTCTAAATTCTAATTAATATTTTGAAATTAATTAGTTATTAATTTCAATAATTTATTAATAATTCTAGGCCTCAACTGAAAAAACGTTTTCTTTAACAAAATTTATTTTTCTTTATATTTTTTTTATTTTTATTTTTATTTTTTTCTTATTATATATATTAAGATAGCTTACAGATGAAATTTTTATAGAAAAGTTGACTTTTTTAACAAAATAACTACATATTTTAGACAATAAATTTCTAAAAAAAAGTTGACTTTTATTGCAAAGTAACTATATAAATAATTAACATAGAATTAGCTATCTTATTTATAAGTCCAGTAGTTTAAATTATAAAAAATAATTTGAAAATAAATTCAGTTATTAGAGATTTAATTACTTTTAACAATTATAAATTAATAAAACAATAACATCAACAATATTCAAAAAAAAAAGACCAAAAATTTCTAGTAATATTTGGTGCTTTCTCATATATTAATACAGAAATAATAACTTTAAAATAGTAATTATATTAAACATTACAACTTTAGAGTATTATTAGTTAATTTACATTCACTGTAAACAACAATTTGAAATTCGAAACAAAATTACAGCTTTTAAAAAAACATTTTTTCAGTATATTAAAAATTAAATTAACAATTATCTTTTTAGAAACTACAATATTACAGAATAAAAAATAACAAAAAACTTCTTTCTCTTCTTTGTTCCAAATTCCTAAAAAAAAAAGTCAAAAGTTTTTTAAAAGAAGTTTTTTACAATTGAGTATGATAAATCTAAACCCTTTATTCTTGACTACAAGGCCACTGTTGGCTGTAGTATTACTGTCATGAAAAAGGCTGCCAAAGTTTTTGGTTTTAGTGATAGTTTTAGATCTGTTCTTCCAAGGAAAAAAAAGGAGAAGCAGCATTTTAGAAGATGGTTCTGGTGGTAAAAATGTTGGTCTTAAAGTCCAAAGTAATTGCTCATGAGGTTCAGAGACTGGTGACATCACTGAATCTAAGAGTATTGATATGGAGGAGAAGTGTCTGGTTGAGGAAACCAGTTTCAATTATAGTGAAGGTAGTGTTCTTGCTGGAGGAGATCATAATCAGACACCTATGGGCTCAAAAGTCAAAACCAAGAAGGCATTGGGTAAACCATTGAGAAAAATTGACTTCTTACCAAGCAGTGATGATAATAATGTTCTTTTGGATGCCTCTCTGGTGCTTCCACCACCTGTGAAGAATTTGGTCAACGTTTCTGTTCAGAAATCTTTTGCTTTAGATATTGGGTTGGACAAGATGGTTAGGAAATTCTCTTGTGAAAAGCTTCAAGTGGTCAAAAATTTGTTTTTAAGAATCAATGGTTTTGGGGGGGTCTCTACTCCCTCAAAATTTGCTGGAATTGTCAGAGTGACATTTACTTTTGAATTGAGTTTAATAAAAGCTACTAAGTTGGTTACTAATGTGAAGATCTTGGTGAACACTGATCTCAAAAAATCATTTGGGCATTCTGATTAAGCTGTGGCACTAAAGAAAATTCCTGTTGGAACTTCAGCTGAGGCTGTGTGCACTGCACTATCTGAATTTGGTGTAATTAAGTTGATCAAAATGCAATTGGTGGGACTGTGGCAAAAAGCAATTATTGAGTTTAAAGAACAATCTCAGGCTGATTTTTTGGCAAATAGATGGTCTATCCTAATTGGGAAGGATGCGGTACACATTGCTAAATCAGATTTGAACAAGATTACATGAGATAAAAGAGATTTTCATAGAGCATTGCTCTATACTTTACCTGTGGAAACAAATGCTCATGACATCTGGGACTTTATTGGTTCTGTAGGTAGAAAAACATGTGTGATTAATTATTATCTGGTTATATATGCTCAGGCCAGATGTGCTATTGTTTGTTTTGAATCAGCCAAATCATTGGATGCTGTCATGAAAACTACACTCATATTAAGAGGTGCTCATCTTTGTTGGTCCTATCTTGGTTTTGCTACATGTGCAAAGTGTGAAAGATTGGGTCATACTTTTTTGGACTGTGGTATTGGTAGAAAATTGTTTTCTGGTAGGCTGTCACATCAGATGCTTTCAGACTCTGATAAAAGTAGACTGGCAACTATTTATGCCAAATGTTCAGCTTTTGTCACTCGACCAGTTGCTTTTGATGATGCTTTATGGGCTAGTGTTGTCAGTAGGTCTTCTTTCCCCCCTCTCTCTGGTTAAAATATTTCTTCAAAAAATGGCTCTTCTTTGGAGATGAAGCCTACTCCACAAGTGTCTTTGGGATTAGATAATAGGTTTGCCGCACTTGAGCACAGTTTTGCCAGCCTTACAAAGTGTGTTGACATACTGGTTAAGAGGTTGAGAACACCTGAGCCAATAATTTCCCAGCTTAGTCCTGGACGTTAGCCATTTGTGACCTCTTCATGACAGAATCAAGAGGCAGATATAGTGATAAATGAGGGTTTGGATATGGCCACTGGTGGTGAGACTACTGCAGAAGTGGTGGTATTTGATCCTGCTGTTATCTTAAAAATGGAAAAAACATTGAACAATTTTTCAGTTACAGTTATGAGTCTTTTGGCTAAGATGGACAATACTGATTCAGTTTCTATTTCTCTTCTTTCTTAATGAGTGATATGATCTGGAAAATTGCGACTTGTAATGTTAGAGGAATAAACAATCCTGCAAAACAGAATAATATCATTCATTGGCATAAGGAAATAGACAATGTAATTTCTATTTTTATGGAATTGAAGCTAAAAGAGAAGGTTTGCCCTTGGATTGTCAACAAATTTGATGGTGTGTGGGTGTTTACCTCAGGTTTAGAATCTGGTTATCTGGGTGCTAGTGTTGTAATTGTAATGAATTTTTTGTTGGCGAGACATGTAAGCAAAATTTCAGAAGTGTCTGGTTGGCTCCTGTTTATCAAGCTGCTCTTTAAAAATAAACTTTTGGTATCAATTTTAGGGCTTTACGTTGGTGCCTCTTTGGTAGCTCAGTTTTTTCAGGCTGGCAGCATCAACTCTCTTATTGTAAAGGTTGTCAATGAATCTTCTTTTATCATCTTTGGTGGTGACTTCAATGAGGATAGATCTCATAAAAGTACAAGTTTCAATAAATGTGTTGATTTGAGACTGGTTAACTCTTTGGTCAATAGCCTGGCTGTTAAGGAGCCTATTTGGGCAAACTCTAGGAATGTCATGAAAACAATTGACTTTGTGTTTGTTTCTCCAATTCTGGTTAATGTGATTGTGCATCAGGAGGTTTTGGGGATTGGTGAGCATTTTGACATGGATCACAATGCTGTTTTCATGTCTGTGGGTCTTGGTGGTCTTTTGGATATGCAGTTGGTGTCTCTTCGCAAACAAGCAAATAGAAATCATTGGAAGTTTGACATCAGAAATGCCAATAAAGTAAAGTGGTTTGAGTTCAGGAATAATACAGCTGTTAATGCTGTTATGTTTTCAGATGCATTTGGTTTCACTGTGAGATTCTCGGATCTGGACACTATGTGGGACATTATTTGCAAGATCATGGTTCTCTTGGCTGGTAGTGTATTTAAGAAGAAATGGTTCAAGGATTTTGATAATATTTCACCAAGAAGTCTTCCAGGTTTCATAAGTTGGAGTTGCTGGTTTCCAAGCTGATCAAGGCCTTGTGTTTAGTTTTTTGTTGCAATTTTGTTGTATTGCTAAAAATGTGAGACAAGTTCAATTCCACTGGTGCATTAGTGGTGAAGTCTCTTTTTTTTTCAGGTTCTAATTTTAATCTTATTTGTTCTGTGCTTGCCAAGGCAAGAAAATTATACTGTACTGCCAAGTTGTTGGAATCCAAGCATGCTAAGGAGTTTTATATCAAGCAGGTTATTGCTAGGAGGATAGAGAGTTTTGAATTAGACAAAGATTATATTATCAAGAGTGTGTTGGAGCATCCTTTTCATAAGGTTGTTTTGGATCATCTGGTTGTAGGAAATGAATTGATTTTGGAGCCTAATCTGATTAAATTTAAGGTAAATGAAATCATAAAGAAATAGACCAGGAAACATAGAATGGTATCTGATCTCTTCACTAATTGGGTTTGCCAATTTTAGCCTCTGGATTATGTGTTTAATGGTGCTTTCTTAGGTGTTATGTGTTTGATTAGTCTTGATGAGATGTCTGCTGTTGTTAAAAATCTTTCTGATGAGAAGACAACTGGTCTTTCTGGTATTTCTAATAAATTGTAGAAACATTGTGACAAATCAGTTTTAGATATGCTTCTGGTGTTTTTGAACTCTTACTTAGTTAGTGAGTCAGTTCCTGGACTTTGAAGGGATGCATGAGTTTCAATAATACCTAAGCCATATGAATGGGAGAGTGTTCTCATGAATACCCATCCAATTGCTCTGATTGAAACAGCCTGCAAAATTCTTTCTAAGATTCTTTTAGACAGGATATCTTCAGTTTGCAGCACTTTTAATGTTCTCCATGGGGACAACTTCTTGGTTTTAAAAGGCACAACAACACAATCTCCTATTTTTGCCATTGGTTTTGTTGTTAAGGATGCTCTAGAAAAGAACAGGGAACTTTGGCTGGTTTTATAAGACATGCATAAGGCTTATGACTCGGTTGGTTGGGAACATCTTAGGAGAAGTCTGGTCAGGATCAAGATGTGTGACAGGTTTATAAGATTCTTTAATAGCATTTACAATAGTCATGTCAATAGGGTAATAACAAACTTCGGATTGATTGATGGGTATTATGTTCATGATGAGTTGGACCAAGGAGAAGTCTTCTTGTCTCTTCTTTGGCACATATTTTACAATTCACTCTTGTGTGAAGTCAAGAAACAGGAGAATGTTTGTGGTTACAGGTTGAATTTCCATTTTGTTTCTAAAACTGGCTGAATAGACTCTCAGGCTGGGTTGATTTTATTTCTTGCTGCTGGTGCTTTTGTCGATAATACAATATGGATTGGTAATAGCCAAGCCACTACTTAACACATTCTTGATGTTGCTAATGAATTTTTCAGGTTTAATGATATTTCTATAAATAATGACAAAACAGTGGCTATTCCTATCAATTGTCAGATTACAAATCCCCATCTTACTATCAGTGGATTGCCTATTTCAATCGTGAAGAAGAAGGAATCTCATCATTATCTGAGTATCTTCTTGTCAACTGAGAGTTTGTCTAAGCCTAGCTTGGCCAAGGCTTATTCAGATGTTTGGTTTTTTGTGAATTTTGTTTTGAGAAAAGTGATTTCGGATAAACAATTCACATATTTGATGTCTGCAGTTCTGTTTCCTATCATCAGCTACAAGACCCAGTTTAGTTTCATTTCTATTAGTGTGTGTAATAAATGGGATGTCTTAATACACAAAGGCCTAAAGTCAAAGTTGAGACTGCCATCTGATTTTCCCAATGATGTGCTTTATTATCCTTTGTTGTACAATTTAAAAACTTTTGAACAAATCCAAGCTGAGAATAAATCAGCAACTGTTATTGATTTTGCAAACTCAATTGATATTTTGGGTCGTTTGTTTTCTCATAAGTCTCATGATCTCCAGGTTTTTAATTGGTGTCCTCGCCACCCTTTGCTATTTTCAGCATGTGTTGATGCGAACTCTTTAAATAACTTTTTGGCTGGTGTGGTTCATATTTTCTCTGGGTGTAATTTATCTTTGGGCAACTCTCTGGCCTGTGCCTTTCACTTTCGGGATGGTACCCCTATGTCTATGGTTCTTGGTGAACCATATTTTCTCAAGTGTGTCTTATCACTCAAACATTATGGTATTGCTTTTGTGGAGCAGCTGCGAGACCAAAATGGTGGCATTTTTGATTGGAAAACCTTTAAGCGTTGGAAGAGGCTGGACTCTCGTGGCCTAGTTCTATTCTGGTTTGATCTCTCTGTTCACTTTCTTGGGGGTGATGTTCTTCTTTCTGGGTGTTTTTTGCTTATGGATAGTGGTACTGTTTCTGATATTCATTAGTCTCATGATTTTAGTGTTGTTTGTAATAATCTGTTGGCCACTGATGCGGCCTGCCTTTCTGTGTATACGGATGGGTCTCTGTGTGGTTTGAGTACTATTGATATAAAGGCTGATACTGCAGTTTTTTTTCAGGACATTAACTCGGATCTGAGCATAAGAATGTCTGATCTGGTTTCTTCCACTCTGATAGAACTGCAGGCCATTGCTTTGGCTCTTGAGTGTGTTCCTTCTTTTTGTACAGTCAATTTATTCTCAAACAGCTAGGTCACTCTGGATGTATGCAAATCGGAATTTTTTTTGATTCATCCAGATTTCAGGAATTGGTGTTGGATTGAGTGTTGTCATATTACTGATGTCATTCATCAAAAAAATTTAAGTGTAAATTGGATTAAAGTTAGGGAACATTCGGGCATCTTGGGCAATGAGTGTGCTAATGCACTTGCTAGGGATGTTACTCTCTTTGCCTGGCATCTGTCCTATTTAATTAGTGAGAAATTTTTGAGGGCTGGTAGTACTGCAGTTTTTGGCAATTCTAGACACTTCATTCATAATGTTTTCCAGTCTGTTTATTGTGTATGCTGGAAGATTAGATCGGGCTCCTGAGTTATGCTAAATAGTCTGTGTGTTGATATCAATTGGTCAAAGTCCTCTATGATGTAACACATGGATTCTCATTTGGCTACTGATTTCACTAGTATGCATATGGCTGGCCTTCATACTTACTTTATAAAGACCCTCTATCATCAGCTTCTGGTTGCTGTGTGCAAACATTTGTATAATAGGTGTTATCCCAGTGTGGTTTGCTTATTCTGTGATAACATTGAGGTCTCTGACCATGTTTTTTGTTGTCTGTTTGATGCTACAAATCGAGCTCAATTGTTAGATGCTTATGCATCCATTTAAGAGAATTGTTTGGATTTATCTTGGTTTTTTTCATGCATTTTGCAGTTGTTGCACACCTGTGTTTCTGATGTTGCTGTTGGTCTGGCTTTGTACAAAGGCTTTGTTTTCAATGATTGGTATTGTAAGTTTGGTTTTGTTTTTAAAAATTCTAAGGTTGTGACATTAAAAGTTGTAAATTTCATTTGTGAGTTTTGTTTTGTATTCAGAGAGAATATTTGGCTGGTTTGTGCCAAACACCAGGCTTTTATGAACAAGAATGGGCTAATTCTACGTGATGGTTTTATTCCTACCTCAATTTCTGGTTTATCCATGTCATTTTCAGCTGGTGTGGTTAGGTTGCTGGATATTGCTAAAGCATTTGAGATAAGTTTCAAATTTTATAATCTATGTTCATTTTTCTCGGGTATTGGGGACTTGGTTTCTGTTCATATAGGTGTGTAGTGTAGTTTTGATTAGTTTGAGTGGCTGGTTACGTGTAGAAAACGCATAATTTGCTCCTAGTTTAGATTATTTATATGGTGTATAGTATTAGATGACGTTTGGACTTCACTTATTAAAGCAATAAAAAAAAATATATATTACAGAACTTAAATAAAAGTTTTTTGAAAACCTTATCTATTACTTAAATAGAAACTTCAAAAATATTAATGCTAAAAACTTTACTACTTATTTTGAAAAATTTAATTATAATATTATTAAGTTTTGCAAAAAAAATATTTTGTTGACTTAAAATTTGTTTTTGAATTTGAGTTTGAATTTGAAACAAACTGAAAAAACAAAATAAAAAACACTCTACTAGTTTATACAACATTTAATACACCAAAAACAATTTTTCAACACTTGTAAACACCTAAACAAGAAGCTAGTTTTAAACTATTAATTCTAATTACATCTTTTTCAGTTTTATTTGCTTAAGCTTAGGCACTAAATTCATTATTTAACTGTTTTTTAAGATTAAAAAACTTTACATTATCAAAAAGTCTATTATAACAGCTTAAACAAATCTTTATTAATACCAATTTGCTTAATAGCAGAAAACCAAAGTAATTACTTTGACAATACAAGCAATAATAAAAACATTTCTGAATTTACTAAGAAAAAAACTACTAAAAACATGAATATAAAAAAAATAGCAATTATTTATATAGCAAAAATTACTGAATTTACAAAACAAAATGCTAACACTAATTTTCAAAAATAGTTTGATAAAATCTCAAAAACAGAAGATATTAATAGTTAAAATGCAATAAGAATACTAAAAGTTATCCTATATATTCTTTAAAAAACAGTAAAAGAATAGTTTAAAAATTTAAACAAACTTTTTTAAAAACTAACAAGCATTCAAAAATGTTTTTTAAAACAATTTACTAATAACAATATCTTTATTACTCTTTAAAATCGGTTCTAAAATATTTAACAAGAATTTTCTAAATTTATTATAATCTATTTTAAAAGGTTTAATAAACTTCTTTAATAAACTATTTTAATAAATTTGCCAATTAGAAACCAATGATTATTACTCTAATACTCAAATTTTGATTCAATTTATTACTAGATTAAAAAACAAATTCATTAGAAAAGTTTATTCACATATTTCAAAAAATTTAGCCACTGCTATTCAATATACAAAAGTCTATAAAATAGTTATAAAAAAAACCAACTATACCAAACTTATTAATCTTACAATTAGAAAAACCAGCTTAACAGAAAAAAAAAATTGACTAATTAACCAAGAAAATTAAGAATTATTTTATCAATTAACAATAACAGCAACAATAAAGATACCAGTTATTTTAATAATACAATCAAAATAACTATCTATTGTTACAGATGATTATTTGAAGTGTTGAAACAAATAACAAATCTGTAATTGAATGCTCAATAGCTATTGGTATTGGTAATTTCTAAAGATTTTTGAAGTCTAAAGATTTTGGTTGAGTTTTTTGTATAATGAACAGAAATTTAATTGATGATTTCTTCATGAATTTTTTTATTTAGTGTGATAACCAGTTTATTCTGATAGTCATCCCCTTTTGGTAAGCTATTTTTAAATTTCTACTCTTATTTTCAGGTTTTTTACCAGGCTATTTTTGACATCAAATTATTTAATACTTAATCTCTTTAGTTAATTAGCAAACAACAAAGAAACTAAATAAAAAAAAATAAAAAAAAATAAAAAAAAATAAAAAATTAATATCCTATTAATAGGTATTATCAAGAGCTATTGGTTTAGTGTGATTAAGTATTGAATTGTATCAATATAGAGTATTAATAGAATGGAATTAATTAATATTTTTTAATCAAGTAATGATAATATGAATTCAGATAATAATCAATATTTTATTAATATGTGGTTTAATTCTACTTTAAGTTATAAAAAACTACTTTTTAAAAGAAGAGATATTGAATAATTAATAAGTTTTAACTAATTTTTTTGGATCAATTCTGTCTTTTCTGCTTCTAACATTCTTATTATATATAAATAATTCTTGTTATACAAGATTTTGCATTTTTTTGATAATATGTTCTTTGCTAAACAATATGTCATAATTTTTTGACAATGTGCTCATTGCTGAATAGTATGTTATAATTCATTAATAATGTGTCTATTGCTAAGTAATATGTTATAATTTTTTAATATTGTGCTTATTTACTAAGTACTATTCTCTTATTGGTCTATTTTTTTATTTGTTTTTTTTACTTTTTTTCTTGTATTTTTTCTATAAGTAATATTATCATTATCTAACAACCAATTTTAAAACTATTATTATTGTAAAATTTCAGAACACTGAAAATAAGACTGTAAAAAATTACAACAAGATTAACAAAACAAAAATAATTAATATTATGTTTTACTATTGTAATTCTATTATTAATTTTTATTATCTGTTTATCACTTTTTAAGATTTTAATATTAGAACAATTACTATTAATCTGCTTTATAATTGATTTAACAATAATATCAACAATTATTATTTGTTTAATAATATAAAATATTTGTTTGAAAATTAATTTAACAAAACCAATTTATAATAAATAACAACAAATTTAATCTTAACAACTAATTAATTTTTTAAAATTCAGTTTAACAAAGACCCACATATTATTATACTCAACTAAGTTATTTTACAATGTTAAAAGAATCAAATTTTCAATAAACTGTACTTTTTAAAAATAAAATTGCAGCAACAAAACCAAACTCTTCTAATCACACAATTCTATTTACAAAAATTACTAAAAATACCAATCTTTTTGATATTTTTCTATTTGAATTTGAAGCCAACAAATCATTATTTTTGCTTAATAATACAGTTATTATAAAACAAAAAGCAATTATTGTTATGTATACAAAAACAGAAATTAAAAGAAAAACTATTTGATTGATTTTAAACAGTAAATTTGCCAAAAGCATTATTATCTACTAATTAATATAACAATTTAAGTAAAATATTAATAAATTTGTCCAAACAGTTATTATTATAGCCAATAATATAAAAAAAACTTTAATTAAAGAAATTAACAACTTTTTATTTATAATCAATAGAATTATTTTTCTAATTAAAATTCTTATTATAAATGTATTTTAATACTAAGTTTTTGTTAAAAACAATTGATTTTTCAAGACCAAAATTAATTTAGATTAAAAAACACAAAAATTAAAAATCTCATATTAAGAACAATATATTTGAATACTTGTTATTTGTGGTATTTTTAACAAACAATCTAAAAAAACTTCTGTATTTAAATTTGAAAAAAGAGAAAAAAAACCAATTATCAAAACTTAAATAACTTTTAAATTAACATTTAATTAAACTGAAAAAACTGAACAAAAAATTTTTAAGAAAATCAGTAGTTAAAACATTGTTCATTATTTCAAACTAAAACCAAGAAAACAACTATTTTATATCTTATTTAAGTATAAAAATTGCAACAAAAAACTGTTATTAGTAGAAGTTTGTATATTATTAAAAAAAATATAAAACTTACACTTGCTATTATTGTAGAATCTGTTATTAAAAACGATTTAACAGCCCAAAACAAAGTGAAAAATAGGATAAAACATTCTGTTTTATATGTAGAAAATTACTATTAAAAAAATATTATTGGATTAAAATTACAATAAAAAAATATTTATAACTAAACTTGTTAATATATTCTATTGATTTCCAAAAAAGTTAAAAAAAAAACATCTTTTAATGCAGTATATAATAGCATCTTTAACAAACTCTATTATTACTCATATAATATTAAAATAATTTATAATTTTATTATAATTTTAATTAATAAAGCTACTTAGGAAAATGTTTACCAGATAAAAGAAGCAAAATACATTAAATACATAATAAATTAACTGGATTTGATTATAAAAATAAAGTAAAAACTTATTACCAAATTACAAATCATAATTATTTAATTAAAAAAGCTTAATTTAACAATTAAAGCAAATAAACATTCAATTATATTAAAAATATATCATGTTTTATAATAATTAATGATATTTAAAATGTTATACACTTAATATTCTTCTATTTAATAAAAATAATAAGTACAAAATTGAATTTAAAGAATTCAAACCAGAAAAAAAAATTTGGTTGGTATATATGTTAAATTTTTGGCTTAAGTATTTCTTCTATTCCATAACTGTTCAATAAATTGCTAAGTGTTTTAGTGCTAGTGTTCTATAATTTTTTTCTGTTGGATTCAAGCTACAACTAGTATATATTATTGAATGTTTTTTTCCATCTGGTCTTTTTTGAGATAGTACTGCTTCCAATGCTTGACTTGATGTATTAGTTGTAATTATAAATAGCTTGCTATGATCTAAATAGATTAGTACTGAAACTTGAATAAGCTTTCTTCTTAATGTATTAAAAGCTTTTTGCTGGTTTTCTATCCATTTATATTTGGTGTTCTTTGTTTGAAGCTGGTGTAATAGTTAAGCCAGTTTGGAAAAGTCTTTAATGAATTAGTGATAGTAACCCACAAATCCTAAAAATGCTTGTAGTTTGGTCAAATTAATTAGTACTAAGAAGTTTTTAACTATCTCAATTTTGTCTGAATCTGTCTTGATTCTATCTTTGCTCACAACATCTTCCAAAAATTTTAATTCCGTTTTGCCAAAAAAGCATTTGGTGGCATTTAACTTTAATCTGGCTCTTTTTAGTCTTTCAAATACTTGTTGAAGATAGTATAAATGATTATTAAATGTCTTAGAGAACACATTGGTGTTATCTAAATAAACAACTATTAACTTCCTCAGTAGTCCAGTGTAGACAATTTTCATGAGCCATTAAAATATGGCTAGAGCATTCATTAAGCCAAAAAGCATAACTTCAAATTCAAAATTTTTTTCTTGGGTTGTAAAAGCCATTTTTTTCTTATCTTCTGGTTTCATGGCTACTTGCCAGTAACTACTGTTTAAGTCTAAAGTTGAGAACCATTTTTTTCCTCCAAAAACATCAAAAAGTTCTTAGATTTTTGGGATTAGATAGTTATTTCTCTTTGTTATTTTATTAAGTTTTTGGTAATCCACACAAAAGCAGATTTTTCTATTTTTTTTATGAACTAGTACTATTGATGATAATTATAGACTCATTGATGGTTGGATTAATCCATTGTCTAACATCTGATTGATTTCTTGTCAAATAATTTTATGGCTTACTAGTAGTATTCAGTATGTTTTCTGTTTAATTAATATTGTATTTCCAGTTTTGATCTAATGTTAAATAATATCAGTTTTGCCAAATTTATTTTTACTGACAAAAATGTTATTGAAGTTGTTGATGTTACCAGATGAAATTAGAGATATTGCTTAGCATAAAATTACTCTTATAATTCATCATTAATTAGCATTTCAAATTATCACTTATTACATTAGCAAAATATCCGAAATTATCATTTAATTAATAACCCAATTTGTACATAACACAAATATAACCTAATTGTAATGATCAATCATGCAATACCCTGAACTATGTAATATTCAAAAAGTTTGCTGAAATTTGTAGAAATTTGCCGAAATAATTGATAGTTCACCGAAATATCTAATAGTTTGCAGAAATAACTTGTAGTTTGCCAAAATGTATCTCTAGTTTAGCGAAATTAAAAAAAATAGCAAAGTTCAAGTTCATAGAATAGTGTTACAACAAGTTGTATAAAAAAAGAGCTTCTCTCTTCGAGAAAATATATCTTACTTCAGATTTAACAATTAGAATCATTCTTTACACAAAAACGAAATAAATGTCAAATAATTCAAAAAATCAAATCTTTAATTATTTCCTTTTTGAAATTAACCCATTCCTACTAAACAGTTTTGAAATTGATTAACTACCAATTTCAATAAACTGTTAGTGACTCCAGACCTGGATAGAAAACGTTTTTCTTGACAGAATTCTATTTTTTTTACATTTCTTTTATTTTCTTTCTTTATTTTTATTCTTATAATCATTAGGGTAGCCTACAGATGAGCTTCCTATAGAAGAGTTGACTTTCACAGAAAAGTAACTACACATTTTTAGTGAGCTTCCAGATGAGCAATTCCTGGAAAAGAGTTGACATTTACTACAACATAACTACACAAAGCAACTGACACGAAATTGGCCATTTCACTGATAAGCCCAGCAGTTCAAATTATAGAAAATAATTTGAAGATAAAATTCAGTTATCAAAGATTTAAACACTTCCCATAAGTCGTGAATTAACAGCATTACAACAAACATACAAGAGCTAAGAAGAGACCAAAAACCTCCAGTAATATTGAGTAATATCTTTAGCTTATTGTAATGAGTCTAAATTTTCCAAGTTTATCTGTTTTAATTGTTTTGGTTGGAGCAGATAATATTCTTCTTGTCTGTATATTGTTTGTAATGTAATATCCACATATTTACACAGTTTTAGAAAGTCTGAAATGGAGTTTGGTTGTTGTTTTTCAATCTCAGTGCTTAAATATCTAATGGTGATTTCTTTTAATATCTCAATAATATTTCTTGTTGTATTGTAGATGAGAATTTTAATATGTTTCAGACTTTTGGCTAGTATGTAAAGATTGGTAAGTTCAATCTTTTCTGATTTGCAAATGGTAATTTCTACTTTAAAAATTTGAGCTTGATTTTTTACTTTTTTTTCTATGGCTGACATGTATTGGTTATATGGCAAAATGGAAATTGATTGACAGGTGGAAATAATTTTTCCCTTGTTAAGAACCTCTTTCTTTGTCATATTAACTGGTATTTTACCCATGGATCTAAATTCACTAATCTCTTTAGCTGTAATTCTTAATTCTTTTCTGTTTCTCATTAATACTAATTGAGCTATTTTAATCAGAAGCAGGAATATTGTCTGTGCTATCTTTTTGTTTGGTTCTATGATATAAGTCTTTTCTGAGTTATTTTGTAACATTGCAATAATATTTCCCACATATTCTGTCTCAATTATTTTTCTTTTGATATTGATTGTTCTTTTTGCTAAACTACTCCTAGATGATAATTGAATTATCATTGTTTCTGGAATTTTTAGTGCTACTTTGAAATCAATGCAAATGTGTGAATGTGGTTCTAATTTGATGGCTTTTTTTCTTAAATATCTTAGATCAAACTCTACATCAGTATCATGTGTGTGTTTTGGCCTGATACTTTTATTATTATTACTGAATCATTTAAGTTCTTGCTTCTTTATAAGGTCAGAAAGCACAATATATTGTTTTGGGTTTAAATAAAAGTCCAAATCATTGTTATTTTTATTGCTATTTTGAACAAAGCTAGAACCATTGTTTTTGTCATCATCATTGTCGGAGTTTGAATCAAGATTGAACTGTAATTTCAATTCCAATACACAACTATTAATTGGTTTTTCCTCTTCAGAAATCATGTAGACTATGTGCATCAGTGAATTGTAAATAAGATCACACTTATTACAATATTAGAAGTCATATGGGATCAAACAGTAGTCACATAATTGAGTGTTTAGTTGCTTTAAACATTGTTCTTGCTTCTTCCTAATGAGTGCTAATTTTTGGTAGTGTTCATGAAATTGTTTTAAGTTCATAGAATCTAAGACAATATCTGAATTTAAATTCCAATTGAGTTTTATGAGTTCTGATAGGTTGTTTTTAATCACTTTTATTTCTTTTGATAATGCTTTTTCAATTTTGGTGAATGCTATTTGCCATATTTCATTATTGTTATATAGATATCTGTTCAAATGTCTTATTGCTCTTTTCCATACTACTTTTATTAATGTCTTTTTTCTTACTCAGTTACTTATTAGGATCATGTATTGGCACAATTTGTTACACATTCTTTCTTGTTCTGGAATGTTATTTCACATTTTTTTATCTAATAAAGTTTCTCTATATGCAAAACATGGTTTATTATTCTACTTTCCTTGTCGTTTAGGTCATCTAAAATGCTCTATGACACATAATTGGCAATAAAACTTTGTTACCATTGTTTATTTTTTGTTATTGCCACAGCATGTATCTATTGATGTCAATTTCTTGCCACAATCAATGCAGATAAGCTTTGGTCAGTAATAGTTTGGCTGAATTTGTAGTATGTGAGTGTATAGTATATATGTAAAAGTAGTAGTTTGGATTGGTTTTTTTTTTCTTTTTGTCTTTTTTTTTTCTCTTTTCTTTCTAGGTAAAAATTGGTGGTAGTTTATTATGGTTGTTATTGGCCTATAAGACTTGATAGACTTCCCAGGTAGGTTTGTTTACTTCTTTTTTAACATTAATTAGTGGTACTGGTGTAGTCATAGATTTAAAGTGACTGCAAATTGCTGGTATGTACATATGCTGGTTATTTTGGCTGAGTTGCAATTTTTGAATGTTCTAGTTAAGCACAGTATTTGTCTTGAACAACCAGTCATTATTAACTAAAACTTAGTACTGAGTGGTTTTTATTACCAATATCTTGATAGGAACAATAATGCTATTGATTTCAAAAAGAAAGTTGTTAATTTTACCAATAGAGATCTTGATTGGTCCATTGGCTGTAATAATTCTGGTGCTTGCTGTATGATTAACTCAGCAACCTAATTGGTTTATGAGTTGTTATGTGATAATATTGTCTGCTAAACTGCTGTTCAGGATCAATTTGATTGACTGACCATTAATTTTGATATTAGTGTATATTGTAGTGATGAGTTTGGCATTAAGGGCAGCTCTATTAAAAAAAGATGTTGCAGTTAATTTTTTAATTTTAAAAGAAAAAATGGCTGTTAGTAATTTGTTGTTGGTAACTGTTGCTAATGAAATATTGCTGGTAAGTGGTTTCTGGTTTGTTTTCTGGTTGTTGGTTTGGATGGTTTTGGGGGTTACAAGGAGGCTTAAATAGTTTTAAGAATTTGGGTTTTGGGCATATCCAGTTCCCAAATTTCTTGGATGCAATTTTGAGAGTTGTTGGGATATACTAGAAATTAGTTAATAAACAATTATTGCCAATCTCCAGTTTTGCTGAATGGTTCTTGGTCTTTGATTTCTATTGGGCACAGTTATTGGTGGTGGTATTTAAATGGTTTGTAGTTAATACATTATTGATAACTGTGGTGGTTAATATATTATGAGTGTTGCCAGTTGATAAATTGGAGGTATGTACATTAGTTGCTGTGTTATTGGGATGTAATTGAATTAGTATTAATCTTGATTTGGGTAATAGCTCAGAGTTTGAAATCTGCAATTGGAGTTTTGATATTAATTTTCCAATTGTGAATTATTGTTATAAACTCTGCAACTGGCTCTAATGTGATCTTGTTTATCACAATTTTAACAAATATGCATCTTTGGTTGCCACAGTTGATTGATTAATAATGATGGATGTATTTAATTTTGGAAATAATTTGAGTTTTCTGAATTATTACATCATTGTGATAGTTAATAGATTGTCTAATTGTTAGCTAAGTACTCTTCTAATTTCTGATTAATTGAATTACTGAATTGTTTCAATTTGGAATCCAAGTCAGATAATCCATTTATTACTAGATTCACAGCTAGTGCATGGTTGGCTTTGAGTTTTGCAGCTTTAAAATCTCTGACATGAGTGATAGCTGTTTAAAGATTGGCTGGATGTAGTGGATGTATATGTTGCAGGATGTTGCTACATAATTCACAGATAAATTAATTCAAGATTTGGGCTATGGTGAAATAATTGGCATCAATGGCTTGAATTTGGTGCAAGTTTCTGTAGAAGTGTTCTAGGTAAGTAGTAACTGCTTTAGTTTTATCTTGCTTAATGGTGGTGAAGGCATTGGCTAAGTAATTAATACTATTATTGTTACTAAAATATCATAGGAACTCAAACTTAAATGCATTGAAATCTTGAGATTTGTTGGCCAAGCTTTGATATTACAAGTTGATGGTATCCTAGAGAAAATATGAGATGGCTTGGAGTGCTTTGGCATCATTTTATCTATTGGCTATAATGGCTTTTTTTACATTATTCAGTCACACTTGGGCATCATTTTCTTTGCCAATAAATTTTTTGATTTTGGCAATTGGTACATATGCTATTAGTTGTTGTTATAACAATTGTTGAAGTAATTGTTGTGATTGTTGTTAAGGTAATACTTGTGATTATTAAATTGGTTCAGTAATTGGTTCAATTGGTGACTGATTGATTATAATTACTGGAGGTAAGTGTTACTGATTAATAATGTTGGGATTAGAATTGTTCTGATTTTTTGAAGTTAGGACACTCGAAGTTTAATTTTCCAGATTTTCTGAGATTGGGTTTTTAGTATTAATTCTCTGATTGCTATTTTTTTCTTCAAAGTCAGTTAATTTCTAAGGACTAGTGGCTCTGAAATCTGGTGGTGGTGGCAATAATCAAATTCTTAATGACATTGAGAATTATGAGTTAAATCTCTCAAAATAATTGCTATATGTTCTTAATAACTTTGCTTTTTTTTGTTTACTTTGGAATGGGATTCTGTTTAGTAATGTTGTTGCACTTACTATAGATATATCTATTATATTGATAGTGCTTCTGAGTGTATGGTAATATGATAGATTAGCAAGTGAATCAAATTTTTGTTTCTTCCAAGTAAGTAGTTGAATTTGCTTTGGGGTTCTTGCTGGTGTTTGTAATTTTTTTTTCTTTGTTCACAAAAGTGATAAAAAATTTTTGTTTGGTGTATTTTTTAATTTCCTTATTTATTTCCATGATTAGGAATGCAAATAAATAGTTTTGTGAAAGAGTAGTGCTTTGGAATAGTTCACTAAAAAAATTGTTGAAAATAGATTCTGGATCTCTTTAATCTCTTAAGTAGTATGCAATTTTTTTGTTAACATAATAATTGAAAGCTGCCAATTATTATTTACTAATCCAAGATGGGTGTAATAATATTGGAATAAAGATTTTGCAAATTTCAAATGGTTTGTTCCTGTTTTTTTGAATTCTGCCACTGTTTTGAATGGTTGTTGTTGATGTTAGTTCTCTGTTGGATTATACCTCACAGAGAGCACCAAATATTACAAATAATTATTTAGGGTCTCAAATCAAATAACAAACCTGTAACTTGGTACTAATAGTTGATACAATTATTATAATCTGAAGATTTTGGTTGTCTGAAGGTTTTAATTAAGTCTTTTGTATAATAAACAGAGATTTAATAGTTGTTTTTAGTAGCTTTTTGGAATCACAATTCCATCAATTTTTTTCTTGGCTTGGTGACCAGTAATTTTTTGATAAGTAATTCTTAATTTTAAGTGTCTACCCTCTTACAGGAGTTTTTTACCAAACAATCCTTGATGTCAATAACTCAGTGCTTAATCTTTAATCAATTAGTAACAACAAAAAAATAAAATACAAAAGAAAATTTAAAAAAAATAAAATATAAGCCAAGGCAAGTAATGTTAATATCCTGTTAATAGCTATGATCAAAAGCTATTGTTTTAATTTAATCAAGTATTTAATACTATCAACATGAAGTGTTGATAGTGGAAAGAGTAATTTAGATGATAATAATTATTTATTAATATTAATAATTATAATAGAAATGTGATAATAAAGAGATATTGGTAATTCTTAAATTATTTTTTTTTGTTTCTAATACTTTTGTTATATATACATAATTTAGGTTCTATAAGATTGCTCACATTTTTGAGTAATGTGCTATAATTTCTTGAACAATGTGCTCATGTGTTAACTACTATTCTCTTATTGGTGTTACAGGTGACTAGTTCTGGTGTTGGATTAGATAACAAACCCATAACTTGGTGCTCAACTCTAGTTGCAGTTGATAGTAATCTGAAGGTTTGTGTATGAAAGGTTTGTATCTGAAGGGTTTGGTTGAATTCTTTGTATAATGGACAGAGATTCAATGGTAATAGTTTTATCTGTAGCTTCCCAAAATCAAGGCAAGAAATAAAGAAAAGAAAAGAAAATAAAGAAAGAAAAGAAATAAGCCAAGGCAATTTGCAAGTTAGTATTCTATCAATAGCCATAATCAAAAGCTATTGTTCCAGTGTGGTTAAGTATCAATTACTATTAACATGAAGTGTTGATAATAGCAGCAGGTTTGAAATAACAAACAGTTATTTATTTGTGGTTTGGAAAGTTGTCTAGATGAAATTTAAATTAAGAGGTCTGTCTTTTTAGCTTCTAATCCTACTACTATATATACATAATTGAGATTCCTCAATTCTTCAATTCTTTACCACAGGAATCTTGCAATTCCTTTAAGAGGAATTCTGGAATTCTGAAATCCTGCAATTTCTTGTGAGAATTCTGTAATTTCTGGAATCCTGTAATTTCTGAGAGGAATTCTGGAATTCTACATTTTACTACATCTACTTCTGATTGGTTAATAACTATGCTAATATATATATTCTCTATATTTCTATGAGTAACATTATTCTCTCCTTTTAATATTGAGCTCTGTCAAAATCTAACTCTGTTAATTTCCCTTCTTGAAATATTTTTTGAATTTCATTTTCGAGAATTACTTGTGTTATTTGAGTCTATAATTCTTTAAATTGAGCATTAATGATCTTTCTTAATTGATTATTGGTAACCATATCTATTGCTTTGTTGAGTAAGATTTTTGGTTGATCCTGAAATGCTGTGTGTATTTGGTATATGGCTCGGGCCTGTGTGGATAAGTTGTTCTTTCTCACAAAATGTTCTAATTGTTGTAGTATTCTTGTGTCGAATAATCACTTTGTTTTATCCATATATAGATTTTGGATATTTACGTGTTGTCCCAAGTAAAAATAACAATAGTTTCTTGGAAATTGTTGTATTCACCAATTCCAAGTTTCTTTAGTCAACTCTTGATATAGTGACTCTTTTGTCAACTTTTTTATTGCTAATTTTACTTTCGCAATGATTTTGTCAATGGTATTTTCTGTTTTCTTCTGTGTTCTATGTGGCAATGTCTTTCTAGTGTCTTGATATCAGATGGTTTGTTGATTAATTGTAATTTCCATCTCTTGGTGTTGAATCAATTGAAAGAGTTGTTGTGCTAGTGAGTGGATGTTGTCTGTAATTTCCATTTTTCTGATATTTCTTGTCATGTCTACTATGTCTTTATATATTCTTTTGATGAATTAATTTAACATGTTGTTGTCAATAATGATGATTGGTTCCAGATCTCATGGAATCTCTTCTGGTTGAACTAGTATCTTCTGTACTCCTAATTGTAAAATATTACTAGTGGATGGTGGTGTGATGTTGTAATATGATTTCAGTCGATCTTTATGTACTGCTTTGGTTAAGATTTTGTTATCCAGTCTTAATTTGTAAGCTCTATTGCCTAGAATTTTTTTTATGTGAAATGGTCCATCCCATTTGGAGTCAAATTTTCCACTCCATTGTTTTTCTGCTTTGGTATGATGTAAGAGTACTTTGTTTCCAATTTTGAATTCAACTGGTTTGTCTGGTAGTTGGTTATCATGTTTTTCTTTTTGTTTCTCTTGTGACTTTTGTATGTTCTTAGCTGCTCTTCTTTGTTTGTTTTCAATGTTTCTATTAAGTTATATGTTCTTCTTAACAATGTTTCTTGAAAATTCTCTTCTGTTATTGGTTCAGTTGGATATGTGTTAACCTCTATCTCAACTGGTAATGTTGTTGTTTTACCATATATCAATTCAAATGGTGTATTGTCTAATAAGCAAATAATACTGATGGTATAAACAAATTCCATTCATTCTGGTTTTCTTAGCTGAGTTTTGTTATTGCTTTACACAATGTTCTATTAAATCTTTCAACTAATCTATTGGTTTGTGGATGGTATGGTGATGATAGTGGTCTCTTAATTCCGAATCTTTGGCTTAGTTCTGCTAATGTTCTATTCACAAAATGAGTTCCTTGGTCTGATAATAGTTCTTTTGGACATTCATGTTAACAAATCAGATCTTGATGAACAAATTCAGCAATGGATTCTGCATCCGCTCTTTAAATTGCTTTTGCTTCTGGCCATTTAGTAAGATAGTCCATAGCTATTGCAATATATCTGTTGTTTCTACTGGTAATTGTCAATGGTTCAACTAAATCGATTCCAATGCAGTCAAATGGTTGTCCCACTTTGATTGGTCTTAATAGTTTGCTGAGTCTTGTTCCTTCTCTTCTTTGACAAGCATCACAATTTTGCACATATTGGATGATGTCTGAATACATTGATGGCCAATAGTATCCCTTTTTGGTTTTTTCCATAGTTGTTTCTTTATGGAAATGTCTTGCAGTTAGATTTAAGTGCATGTTGAACAGTATTGTCTCTTTTTTTGATTCTGTAATTACTCTGGTTGATTGATCTGAATCTTTTCTATTTTTCCGATAAAGTATATTTTGGTAAGTGATAAAATATTTGGATTGTTGTTTAATCCTCTTTTGTTCTGGTTGAGATAATTTTTCTTTAAACTGTTGAGTATTTATATAATGTTAAAGTTGTTAATATTTTTGTGTGTTCATCTTTTGTTATATTTTCGTGAATATTGTTCAGATTTTGTTATATTTTTGGGTTAAAATGTTCTTAGATTTGTCTCATTCACAACAAACCATTGGCATTTCCATTGTCTTTTCCCTTTTTATAATGTATGGTATAAGTATATAGTACAAGTGCCATTTTCTATCTTAACTGTTTTCCGTCTCCAAATTCTTGTTTTTAGAGTGATGTCAATCCTTTGTGATCTGTGTACATCTCAAACTTTTGGCTCAAGTATTCTTTTCATTTCATAACTGTCTAATAGATTGCTAAATGTTCTAATTCTAGTGTTCTATAGTTCTTTTCGGCTGGTGTTAAACCTTGGCTGGCATATGCGACTGGATGTTCTCTTCCATCTGGTTCTCTCTAAGATAATACTGCTCCCAATGCTTGACCTGATGCATCAGTGGTAATAATAAATAGTTTACTATGTTCTGGATAAATCAATACTGGAGCTTAAATAAGCTTTCTTCTTAAGATGTCAAATGCTTCTTGCTGGGTTTCAGTCCATTCATACTTTGCATTTTTGGTTTAAAAATCATTGAGTAATTGTGCTATCTTTGAAAAGTTCTTTATAAAGTGTTTATAATAGCTCGCAAATCTCAAGAATGATTTCAGCTCAGTTACGTTGGTTGGTATTGGAAAGTTCTTTACTATCTCTATTTTTTCCAGATCTGTTTTTATGCTGTCTTTGCTAACTATGTGTTCCAAGAATTTTAGTTTTGTTTTGCCAAAAAAACACTTTGTTGCATTCAATTTTAATCTTGCTTGTCATAGTTTTTTGAACACTTGTTGAAAATGATGTAGATAATCATCAATGTTTTTGAGAACACATTGGTATCATTCAAGTATACAACTACTGATTTCCACAATAAGCCAGTATACACAATTTTCATTAGCTGTTGAAATATAGCTGGAATATTGGTTAAGCTGAATGGCATAACTTCAAACTCAAAGTTTTCCCTCTTGTGGTGAACACCATTTTTTCTTTGTTGGCTGGATCCATGACTACTTGCCAGTAACCACTATCTAAGTCTAACATTGAGAATCATTTGTTTCCACCAAAAGTGTCAAATAGTTCTTGTATCTGTGGAATTGGATAGTTGTCTCCATGAGTTACACTATTGAGTTTCCTGTAGTCTACACAAAATTGGATTTTTTTATTCTTCTTATGGATGAGTACTACTGGTAATGACCATGGGCTCATTGATGACTGAATTAACCCATTGTCAAGCATTTGGTTGATCTCTTGATGGATGATTTCATGGCTGGCTGGTGGTACTCTGTATGTTTGCTGTTTAATTGGCATTGCATCTCCAGTTTTGATCTGATGCTGGATAATATCAGTTCTGCCAAATTCATTTTCACTGGTGAAGATGTCATTGAAATTATTGAGTAACATTTTTAGTTGTATCTGTTGAAGTGAGTCTAGATTTCTCATATTCATCTGTTTCAATTGTTTTGGCTGTAACAGATAACATTCATTTAGTCTGTAGATGGTTTGTAATGTAATATCCACATATCCACAAAGCTGTGGAAAATCTGGAATGCTGCTTGGTGCTTGATCTTTAATTTCCATGGTTAAATATCTAAGAGTGGTTCCTTCCGGTATTTCTACAACATTTCTGGTGTTGTTCTAGATAGAAATTTTGATATGGTTATGGCTCTTGGCTAGTATATGTAAATTGATAAGTTCAATTTCTTCTGATTCACAAAGGATTGTTTCTGCTTCAAAAATCTGTTCTTGCTCTTTCTCTTTCCTTTTTATTGCTAACATATATTGGCTATTTAGTGGAATGGAAATTGTTTGACTGGTTGAAATAATTTCTCTTTGGCCAATAATTTTTTTCTCCACCATATTAACTGGTACATTTATTCTATCCGTTGATCTAAATCTCTGTATCCCTCTTGCTGTTATCCCTAATTCTTCCTTATTTTTTACTAACACTAACTGAGCTATTTTAACCAGAGGCAGGAATATTGTCTGTGCTATCCTTTCATTTGGCTCTATAACATAGGCCTTTTCTGAGTCATTTTGTAGTATAGCAATAATATTTCTTATATATCTTGCATCAATTATTCCTTCTTTGATGTTTATCCCTCTTTTCACTAAACTACTCCTTGAAGCTAGTTGAACTATTGTTGTTGCTAAAATTTCCAAAGCTATTTTAAGATCTATGCAGATGTGCAAATATGGTTTCAATTTAATGGCATCTTTTCCTGGATACTTCAAATCAAATCCAGCATTAGTATCATGTGTGTGTTCCAGCATAATAGCTTCATTATTATCACTGAATCATTTTAGTTCTTGTTTCTTGGTGAGATCAGGGAGTGCAATATATTGTTCATAGTTTAAATCGAAGTTTGAATCTGAGTTGGAATTATTGTCATTATTATAGTTATATTGAATAGAACTGGAACTATTATTTTCATTATCATTGTTGTCAGAGTTTAAATCAGGGTTGGAACTCAATTTTGATTTTGATGCACAGCTGTTGATTGGTTTTTTTTCTTCGGAAATCGTGTAGATCATGTGTGGTGGTGGATTGTAGATAAGATTACAATCATCACAGAATTGGAAGTTACATGGAATCAAACAGTAGTCACATAATTGGGTGTTGATTTCTTCCAAGCATTGCTTTTGCTCTTCTCTTATGGGTGTTAAATTCTGATAGTGTTTATGAAATTCTTCTGGGCTGTTTTCTAAGTCAATAAAGGCGTCCGGGTTGAGAACCAAAACAATGTCTGTTGGTTCTGGAGGGTTATTTTTGATCTCCAGAATTTTACTGGGCAAAGTGCCTTCTACTTTAACATTGACCATTTGCCAGATTTTGTTCTCATCGTGTGAATAGCCATTTAGACAAGATATAACTTGGTGCCATGCTGCTATAATAGGCATACTATGACTCATCCAATTACTGATGAGGATTGTGTATTGGCACGAAGTGTCACACATTTCTTCTCAACCAGAAATGTTATTCCACATTTTTTCATTGAGTAATTGTTTACCGCAAGCAAGACATGGTTCATTGTCCCACTTGCCTTGTCTTTTTGGGTAGTCATATCATTCTCTATGGCAAGGCTTGTAATAGTAATGGATTTGCATCCAGTAGTCTTTATTTGGCACTACCCAAGCTCCCATTGAAGACAGTTTTTTCTCACAGTCCTTGCATTTGAGAGGTATATATGGTGGCTCTTTTATTGGTTCACATGAATATTCCCTTTCCCAGCCACTAGTTATTTCTTCTGTAGTGGTGGTTTCTTCAAGTATGTTTTCTTCCCTTCCTTTTCCTTTTTCTTTGTTTTTTTCTTCCCAATCTAGAATTGGTGGCATCTCACTTTGGTTGTTGTCAGTCCAAGCATCAATGGTGGCTTCCCAGGTAGGTTCTTCTCTTTGTTTCTTCTTTTTGTTGTCGTTGTTGTTTCAAATGAGTATTGGCAGCAGTTCATTGTGATCGACATCAGCCCATGAGACTTGGTACACTTTCCAGATGGGTTTCACTTTTTTTTTCTCAAATTCGATAAGTGGTCTTGATGGCATGGTAATGGGCTTGAAGTGGCCACACATGACTAGTACCTGTGTGTGTTGACCATTCTGGCTAAGCTGGAGCTCTTGGGTGTTCCAATCTAGGATTATGTTGGTTTTGGACAGCCAGTAATTCCCAACAAGTGCTTGGTATTGAGTGGCTTCCATGACGAGTATTTTGATTGGTATTATAATGTCATTGACTTCTATGGGAAAATCATTAATCTTTCCAATGGGTGTTTTGGTTGCTCTATTGGCTGTAATAATCCTGGTGCTGGCAGTACAATCAACTTGGTGACTTAATTGATCCATAAGTTGTCTTGTGATGATGCTGCCAGCTGATCCACTATCTAGGATTAGTTTGATGGAGTGACCATCAACTTTCGCATCAGTGTATATTGCAGTGATGAGTTTTTCTTTGAGTGCTGCTTCACTAAACAAAGATGGGTTGATGGTTTCCTCCAATTTGAAAGGAAAGATAGCTGCGAGAGATTCATTTTCGGTGATCATTGCTGGTAAAATATTGTTGGTGAGTGTTGTTTGGGGTGGGTTGAATTCCGAGTTGTTGGTAGTGGCATCTTCTGGGGTAACCAGAAGACTTAAATAGTTCTGAGAATTTGGGTTTTGGGTGAAACTGGTACCCAAATTCCACTGTTGAGAGCCTAATAGTTGGTTAGAGAAGCTGGGAATTGGTTGATAAACAACTATCACTGATCTCCAGTTTTGAGTGATTCTAGGTCTTGGGTTTTCTGATGTCATTTGAGTGGGGTTTTGGAGTGGTGTTTGAATTGGTTGTTGGGACTAATAAATTATTTGGGGCTGTGGCTGATAAATTACTGGTGGCTACAGTTGATAAATTGGAAATTGATATACTGGTGGTTGATAGATTGGTTGCTGCATTATTGGCAGGTAAGTGGTTTGATATTGGTCTTGATTTGGGTAGTGATTCTGAGTCTAAAATCTGCAATCAGGGTTTCAATATTAATTTCCTAATCATAGATTGTTGCTATAAAATTGACAGTCAGCTCTAATGTGATCTTGTTTACCACAATTGTGGCAAACATGCATTTCTGGCTGCCATGGCTGATTGGGTAATGATAATGATGATAATGTTGATAGATACGACTGATTTTGGAAACAATTCATGTTTTCTGAATTATTGTGTCATTGTAGTGGTTGATAGATTGCATGATTGTCAGCTAAGTATCCCTCAAGTTTCTGATTGATTGTATCACTGAATTGTTTCAGTTTGGAATCCAAGTCAGATAATCTGTTCATCACTAAATTTACAGCTTGGGCATGGTTGGCTTTTAGCTCGGCTGCTTCAAAATCTCTGGCATGGGTGATGGTGGTTGGGAGGTCAACTGGATGCATTAAACGTATTTGCTGAAGGATGCTACTGTGCAATCCTCTGATGAACTGGTTCAAGATCTGTGATGCTGTAAAGTAATCAGCTTGGATTGCCTGAATTTGGCGCAGATTTCTATAGAAGTGTTCCAAGTAAGTGGTGACTGCTTCTGTGTCCTCTTGTTTAATGGTAGTGAATGTGTTGGTCAAGTGATTGATATTATTGTTATTACTAAAGTATCTCAAGAATTCTGTTTTGAACTCATTAAAGATTTGTGGTTTGGCAGCTAGGCTCTGATACCATGAGTCGGCAGTATCTTTGAAAAAATAGGGGATCACTTGAAGAGCTCTACCATTGTTCTATTCATTGGCTACTATGGCTTTTTCAACATCATTGAGCCATATTTAGGTGTCGTCTTCTTCACTGGTAAAATTGTCAAGTTTTGTGATTGGTGCATAGGCCATTAGATCTAAGTTGGGCTGTTGTGGTGGTAGTTGAAGTGGTTGTTGTTGCATGGGTTGTTGGGGTGGTATTTAAAGTGACGGTTATATGGGTTCAGCTATTGAATTAATTGGTGGTTGATTGATAATGATTACTGGAGGTAAGTTTTGTTGATTTATTAAATTGGGGTTTCGATTATCCTGAGTTGGTGGTGTCTGAATGTTCAGAGTTTCAATTTCCAGATTTTCTGGGTTTAGATTTTGCTGGATTTGAAGATTCGGGGTTTCAAATTCCGGGTTTTCAGTGATCAGGTTCTGGTAAGTAAATTCTTGATTTTTAGCTTCTTCTTCTTCCTCTTCTTCTGATTCCATTACTTTCCACAGATCAAAAATTCCGAAATCTGAGGAAAACGGTAGTGATTGGAGTCTTGATGGCATTGATGATTATGAGTTAAATCCTTTAAAATATGTGCCATATGGTCCTAATAACTCTGCTTTCTTTTGTTTACTTTGGAATGGAAATCATCCAAATGCTGATGTTATGTTTGATGTGGTCACGCCAGTAGATGTAATATTAATGGTGCTTCTGGGTATATAGTAATATGATAGATTAATTAGGGATTCAACTCTTGTTTTCTTCCAAGTAGGTGGTTGTATTCTTTTGGATGTTACTGTTGGTATTTGCAGTTTTCTTTTGCCTTTGCTTGCGTAAGTAATGGGGTATTTTTGCTGTGTGTGGTGTTCAATTTCTTTGTTGATTTCCATAATGATGGAGGCGAAATTGTGATTTGTTGGCAGATTGGTATTTTGAATTAATTTACTGTAAAAGGCTTCTCTTGCCGATTTGATATTTACTGGTGTTCCTAACAAATAGGCAATTCTTTTATTGAAATAGAAATTGAAACTAATTCTGCTAATATGTGGTTGTAATTTAATCCCAAATGTTGACAGTAGTGTTGAAATAAGGATTTTGCGAATCCTAGATGGTTTGCTCCTATGTTTTCTGATTCTGTGACTTTTAGATTTGTGTTGGTGCTGGTTCTTTGTAGGATTATACTTCACAAGGAGCACCAAATGTTACAGGTGACTAGTTTTGGTGTTGGATTAGATAACAAACCCATAACTTGGTGCTCAACTCTAGTTGCAGTTGATAGTAATCTGAAGATTTATGTCTGAAAGATTTGTATCTAAAGAGTTTAGTTGAGTTCTTTGTATAATAAACAGAGATTCAATGGTAATAGTTTTATCTGTAGCTTTTTGAAACCGCAGTTTTGTCAATTTTTTTCTCAGCTTGATGGCCGGTATTTTTTCTGGTAAGCTATCCTCAATCGAGTGTTCTACCCTTATTTCTGGGTCTTTTACCAGTCATGTTTATTCTGACATTAGTACCTCACACATTAATTCTCAATAGAGTTAGTAAACAACAATAAAATCAAGACAAGAAATAAAGAAAAAAAAAGAAAATAAAGAAAAAAAAGAAATAAGCCAAGGCAATTTGCAAGTTAGTATTCCATCAATAACCATGATCAAGAGCTATTGTTCCAGTATAGTTAAGTATCAATTACTATCAACATAAAGTGTTGATAGTGGCAGTGGGTTTGAGATAACAAACAGTTATTTATTTGTGGTTTGGAAAGTTGTCTAAATGAAATCTAAACTAAGAGGTCTGTCTTTTTAGCTTCTAATCCTACTGCTATATATACATAATTGAGATTCCTCAATTCCTTAATTTTTCACTACAGGAATTCTGGAATTCCTGGAATTCTGCAATTTCTTTGAGAGGAATTCTGGAATTCTGGAATCCTGTGATTCCTTGTGAGAATCCTGTAATTTCTGGAATCCTGCAATTCTTGAGAAAAATCCTGAAATTCCACATTTTACTACGTCTACTTCTGATTGGTTAATAACTATGCTAATATATATATTCTCTATATTTCTATAAGTAATATTGGTCTATCTGTTTTCTTTCTATTTTTTTTATATGTTTTTCTTATGAGTAATAGTGACAAATTTTTATGCTCAGCCCATATGCTATGTTTGCTATTATTTGAATAAAAAATACATTTATTATGGACTACAAGAACTCTTTCTTTCTTTCTATTAAGTAAGTTAGTACATATTTGATCTATAAATTCATTTTTATACTTTAACATATATTTTTTATGCTTATATATTTTTTCAAAAAATATTTTTCAAAATTACAAGACATCATTTTATTTATGTTCATTATAATATAAGTCTTAATGATGTTGTTGTAATAAATAACTAAGAATTTTGAGCCATCTTACTGCAGTTATAAGACTAATAGTTTTTTCTTTTATTATTTCAATATTAGGAAACAATTTATGCTCAATAAATTTTTTAAATGTGATTGGAGTGATATTGAAGTTTTGCTTTTTAATTCAAATATGACATTAATTATTCTAATTGTTTTTTAGTGTTTTCTATGTTTTGATGTTAGAAGCTTATTATTAACCAACTAATACTTTGCAAAATATTAAATTTTTTGTGCTTTTCATATACTATTATTAATAAAAACCTTCTGTGTAATTTTCAAACTAACATTAATTTTTTTATGTTTATTATTATCATTTAATAAAGTAAAATATTCAAAAATAACTTTTTTTTGATTATATTTGAAGAGAGTTAATTAAGCATGTTGTTTTTCTAAATGTTTTTTTAATTCTTGTTCTTTTTTTATTTGATTAGCATACAGATTAATCTTACTTTTTGAATTGCTTAAAGATTTATTAGATTTAAATCATTGTAAATCTGTAGTTTAAGCATTACTAATATTAAAGAAAGTAGTAATTTTTTTAGTTCCAGCTGTTGTTTTGGTGAATAAACTATTTGGTTCATATTTATTATAATAGGTTGACTTTGATATTTTTTTATTATGTAAGGACTTTACTTCTTTTTTTTAGATAATTGTCATTTTTTTATACTAAACTGAGTTTTTTTAATTTTGTATTTATTCTAATTACAGTTTTTATATTTTCTATATCATCTTATTTACTGTTATTATTGTTGCCCCACTCTTTATTACTAACATACAGTCTGTTAAATTCATTTACTTTAATATTATGATCATTTATTAAAGTGGTATAATGTGTTTTTTTATATAATCTTTTTGTATTTCTAACTTGATTTTTTGCTATTTTTTTTTCTTTAGAATAAAGTGGCATTTTTTTATTTGATGTAATTTTAATCTAATATGTAATTAGTGTTTGGGCAAAATTAAAGAATTTGAACCATGTAATGTTGTACAAAAAAATTGTATTACAATAGAAATAGTGTTTTTATTTCAGGTATATATTTATTCTTTAAATTTTTTTGGTTCCAATTTAAACTTTAATTTCTGTTTTGTAGTTTTGAATAAAAAACAATCAAAAAAAGCTCCTTTGGAATTCATCAAAAAAAAATTTTTATTGAGATTGGGGAGATTATTTGAGCTGAAAATTCAAGTAACATCAATAAAAATAGTTACCACAAAAACTTCTTTGACTTATGACAAGAAATTTGGGCAAAAAAATCTAACATTGACAATTAAACAACCAACTTTAAAGAAACCCAATTTTCAAATTAAAGCTGATTTCTCAAAGCTGATAAAAAATTTATTGCATATAATTATTAATCAAAAAAATAATAGATAAGAATATTTGAGATAAATTTCAATTTTAGTATTACAGCTTAGTTGTAATCTTTCATTTTCATATTCAATAGTTAACAATATGCCGAATTATTTATAGATTTACTGTCCAAAAAAAAATATCCAGAATATTATGATGTAATCAAAAAACCAAGATTTTTAAACATAATTGAAGTTGGTACTATGCATTTCTTTTTCATTGGTTATTTAATACTTAGCATATGTTTTTTACATTATATTAGTAGAAAATTCGAAAAAAATATCATTTATTTATAAATTCAATCAGAACTTGCAATTAATTTTGAAAATGCCATGTATTTTAATGATAATTTATGCATTTTCAAAGATGTCAAATTCTTATAAGTGAGAAGTTTATTAGGTTTTTACAAAAAAATCTGGGTTTTATTTACTTAAACTAATATATTTCATATATTTTTTGCATTAAAATAAACTTATTAGAAAATATACAACACTAATAAAAAAAGCTATTCAAAATTATGGGCTTTAAGACAACTTCAGTTCTTTCAATCAAAATAAAGCCAAAAATTTTTTAATTTCAACCTAATTCTCCTAAATTAACACTAACTAATATAAGTTTCTTGATTATTGTGATAAGCTATTATATATTACATTCTAATAAGTTGTTGAAATATTCAACAATCAAAATTTTTTTACAGCCTAAAAAACCAATTTTAAAATTAGATCATGATTTAGTCGAATATATAATAGATATTTTAGTCATTATATTTCTCTTTGGTATAATTTATCATTCAAATATTAAATTTAACCAGAAACTTTTATTATAGAGAATTTTGTATATCTCTTAGATCCAAGCAATTCTTTGAAATGCAACATTATAGTCATTGAAAAGTTATTTGTAAATTCAAAATAAGTATTCACATTATAATAATATAATATTTTGGACAAAATTTTTAAATAATTCGGCATATTGTTAACTATTGAATATGAAAATGAAAGATTACAACTAAGCTGTAATATTAAAATTGAAATCTATTTCAAATATCCTTACCTATTATTTTTTTGATTAATAATTATATGCAATAAATCTTTTATCAGCTTTGAAAAATCAGCTTCAATTTAAAAATTGAGTTTCTTTTAAGTTGATTGTTTAATTGTTAATGTTAGACTTTTTTGTCCAAATTTCTTGTTATAAGTCAAAAAAGTTTTTATGATAACTATTTTTATTAATATTACTTGAATTTTCGACTCAAATAATCTTCTTAATTCAATAAAAATTTTTTTTTGATAAATTTTAAAAGAGCTTTTTTTGATTGTTTTTTATTCAAAACTACAAAACAGAAATTAAAGTTTAAATTGGAACTAAAAAAATTTAAAGAATAGATATATATCTGAGTTAAAAACACTATTTCTATTGTAATACAATTTTGTTGTACAACATTACATGGTTCAAATTCTTTAATTTTGTCTAAGCATTAATTACATATTAGATTAATATCACATTACATAAAAAAATGCCACTTCATTTTAAAGAAAAAAAAAAAGCTAAAGATCAAGTTAGAAATACAAAAAAATTATATAAAAAAACATATTATACCACTTCAATAAATGATCATAATATTGAAGTAAATAAATTTAACAGACTGAATGTTTGTAATAGAAAGTAAAACAACAATAATAACAGTAGATGGAATGATATAGAAGATATAAAAACCACAATTAGAATAAATACAAAATTAAAAAAACTCAGTTTAGTATAGAAAAATAACAATTATCTAAAAAAAAAAAGTAAGGCTTTTACATAATAAAAAAATACCAAAGTTAACCTATTATAATAAATATAGACCAAATAGTTTATTTATTAAAGCAGCAGCCAGAACTAAAAAAATTATCACTTTCTTTAATATTAGTGATGCTTAAACTACAGACTTATAATAGTCTAAATCTAATGAATCTTTAAGCAATTCAAAAAGTAAAATTGATCTGTATGCTAATCAAATAAAAAAAAAGCAAAAGTTAAAAAAACATTTAGAAAAACAACATGTTCAGTTAATTGTTTTCAAATATAATTAAAAAAGAGTTATTTTTGAATATCTTACTTTGTTAAATGATAATAATGAATATAAAAAATTTAATGCCAGTTTGAAAATTGCCCAAAAGATTTTTATTAATAGTAGTATATAAAAAGCACAAAAAATTTGATATTTTGCAAAGTATTGGTTGCTTAATAATAAGTTTCTAACATTAAAACATAGAAAACACCAAAAAACAAATAGAATAATTGATGATTAAAACATTGCAAAAAGATGTTATATTTGAATTAGAAACCAAAACTTCAATGCCACTTCAATCATATTTAAAAAATTCATCAAACATAAATTGTTTTTTAATATTAGAATAATAATAATAAAAACAATTAGTTTTATAACTGCAGTAAGATGACTCAAAATTCTTAGTTATTTATTTTAACAATATTATTAAGACTTATATTATAATAAACATGAAAAAAATAATGTCTTGTAATTTTGAAAAAAATTTTTAGAAAAAATATATGAGCATAAAAAATATATGTCAAAATATAAAGATGAATTTATGGATCAAATATGTTCTAACTTACTTAATAGAAAAAAAAAAGTTCTTGTAATCTATAATAAATGCATTTTTTATTCAAATAATGGCAAGTATAGCATATGGGCTGAGCATGAAAATTTGCCACTAAGAAAAAAAGGAAATAGAAGATTAATTATGGTCAGTAAATTTTTAACTGAAATTAATGGACATTTATATTTACAACAAAATAATATAAAAAATTATTTTAATATACCAGAAGAGGCAAGATGCTATTTGCAATCTGGTATAAATCAAGATAGTTATTGGATAACAGACTATCTTTTTAAACAAATTAAATATAAAGCAATTCCAATTTTTGAGAAATTATATTCAGATTGTACAGTATTACAGATGTTTATTTGGTGTCTTAAGTCAAATAACAAACTGTAACTTGGTGCTTGATATTTCTTTTCATTAGTAATATTTGAGAGTTTTGATTATCTGAAAATTTTAATGGAGTTTTTTGTATAATGGACAGAGGTTTTAAGGTGGTTTTTCTTTAATGATGTTTTATATGTCAACCTACAAATTAAGTAGTTGTTGTCTATTACTTTTGGAATTGCAATTCCGTCAATTTTTTTCTTGGTATAATAGCTGGCAATCTCCTGATAAGCTATCTTCAAATCTGAGTGTCTACTTTTATTCTTGGGTCTTTTATCAGTGCTATATTCTAATATTAATAACTCAGCACTTTAAATCTTTTAGTAATTCGAAAACAACAGAAATAACAAAAAAAATAACAGAAAATAAAGAAAATTAAAAGAATAAGCCAAGGCAATAAAGATTAATATTCCATTAATAGCTGTAATCAAAAGCTATTGTTTCAGTATGGTTAAGTATTAATTATTATTAACATGAAGTATTAATAGTGGAAATAAATTAAGATAGTGAATAATTATTTATTAGTATTTGTGATATCAAAGACTGTTCAGATCAAATCTAAACTGGGAGGTTTGTCTTTTTTTTTTCTAATGCTACTGCTATATATACATAATTGATGTTCTATAAGATTGCTTACATTCCCAAGCAATGTGCTATGATTTCTTGAGCAATATTCACATTGTTGAGCAATGTGCCCTAATTTTCTAATATCACTTCACATTGCTGAGCAATATGCTTATGTGCTAACTACTACTTTCTTATTGGTCTATTATTTTCTATATCTGTTTTTTTTATGAGTAACAACAGCTGTATTTGTTTTTAATAATAGCTCTAATTATGTAGCATTTAGTAAAGATACTTTAATTGTAAGCAGAATGAATTTAAGTCTAAGTGGAAAGCAATTATTAATGTAAGATACTTTTTTAGGATTAGATAATTAATTACAATCAATAATCTTTCCAGAAACATATTCAGATAAAAAACTTTGAGGATTGCCTAAAAAAATTAAACAAGTATTAATAAAATGAGAAAAATGGCCATCAAAAGGATTAGTATTAGAATGCCAAAAATGCAAAGAAAAAATCAAAGATTTTTCAAGAGTTTTTTGTTGTGCATGTTGAGTAATATCTTTGGAATCTGATTTTTTTGTTCAAAAAAATACAATTAAAGAATTAATCGAAAGTATGGGACATAAGTGCATTTTTTTTCCAAAATTTTATTGCAAATTAAATTTTATTGAAAGATATTGGGAAGCTGCTAAAAGATATATATGTAAAAAATGCAATTATTCATGGAAAGAATTACAAAAAACAGTGTCTAAAAGTCTTGAATCAGTATTTTTAATAACTATTAGACAATTTTCAAGAAAATATTGGTGTTATATGAATCTTTATAGAAAAGGTCTTAATAGAAAATTAGTAGAATATGCTATAAAAAAGTATAAATCTCATAGAAGAATTCCGAATAATATTTTTGAAGAATTAGACAAATTAAATAATATTCAAACTTTGTAATACTGTATTTGGTTTTATATTATTTTTTATTATAAATATATTAAAAACACATGTATATTAACCAATAAAATTTAATTATATAAATAAAAACACGTGAAAATCATCATTTAAAATTTCGAACTGATCTACATTTTTGATGATTATAAATGGTTTGCACCATACGTCCCTTTAATACTTCAAATCATTAAATATGTGTCATTGTTTTATTTACACAGTAAAAATGTTGCCGAAACAACTGGTACAAATAAAAAATATCCTAAAAAAGATTCGCATTAAAATTCTATTTTTATGGGGTTCTGATAGTAGAATCTTCTTCGGAG
>JAAOMT010000659.1:66933-98384 GCA_016748015.1 Geosiphon pyriformis | reverse complement strand
GCTGAAACTTCTCGCAAATGGCTTATGGCCAGTCACCACCGCTTACAGATCTTCTTCATATCCAGTAATACAAAAGCTGAAACTTCTCGCAAATGGCTTATGGCCAGTCACCACCGCTTACAGATCTTCCTTTGTATACTGTAATATAAAGCTGAAACTTCTCGCAAATGGCTTATGACCAGTCACCACCGCTTACAGATCTTCTTCATATCCAGTAATACAAAAGCTGAAACTTCTCGCAAATGGCTTATGGCCAGTCACCACCGCTTACAGATCTTCCTTTGTATACTGTAATATAAAGCTGAAACTTCTCGCAAATGGCTTATGGCCAGTCACCACCGCTTACAGATCTTCTTCATATCCAGTAATACAAAAGCTGAAACTTCCCGCAAATGATTAACCGACTAACGAGTGGTTCAATTTATATTATCCTCATATCTATAAAAACAACATATATTAGTGAATTACATGTACCTTGTCTATATCTTGTAAGGAAGTGAAGTATTCCTTTCTATCACTATTTAGAGTTTCTGCAGTCAACTCTTTAAAGACCTCCAAAAGACAGTTAGAATCACTTTCTTCCGTTTGTACATCTTTACACTTCCATAGTTCATGAAAGGCTCTAGCAACAGTAATTTTATTTAAGGGTTCGTTTTGTAAAAAGATTTTTAATTGGTCGAGTTCGTCGTGAGAAGTCATGATTACGCCGATCACTTTTGCCATGCAAAAGTTAACGTGATTTTATATGATATAACGACCAGGGTCAAAAAATATTATTACGTCATTAATATATTATGAAATAAAAAATATCATGTGAGCGGTTATTCGGCTTGTATGGTGCAAACCATTTATAGTCATTGTTACTTGTAGAATTTTAGCTATTAATTAGCATGAAATTATCCTCATAATTCCTATTATTAATTAGCATTTATTATTATTATTTCAATTATTACTTATTATTTAACCAAATTATCAAATATCATTATTCCCGATTTGTACTATAGAAATTAAGATGATCAAATTACACAATACCCTGAACCATTTAATATAGTCAAAATTCGCCGAAATTGATGAAAATTGGCCGAAATAATCAATAGTTTGTAGAAATAACTTGTAATTCACCAAAATTTATCTTTAGTTTACCAAAATTAAAGCAAAGAAAAAAGTGCAAGTTCAAAGACTAGTATTACAACAAGTTGTATAAAAAAAAAGCTTTTCTCTTCAAGAAAATATATCTTTCCATAGTATCTTATCATAGTATCTTACTTTAGATATCTTAATTAGAACAAATCACTTTTTACATATTTTAAATAAAAATTAAATATTTGAAAAACCAAATTTTTTGATCATTACACTTGAAATTCCCTCAACACAACTAAAATTTTGAAATTGATTAGCTACCAATTTTAGTAACCTGTTAATGATTCCAGGCCTGAATAAAAAACATTTTCTTTGTTAGGATTCTATTTCTTTTATATTTTTTTATTTTTATTTTATTTTTATTATAATCATTAGGGTAGCCTACAGACAAAATTTCTGTAGAAGGGTTAACTTTTACAGCAAAGTAACTACACATTTTTAGTAAGCTTCCAGACAAGTAATTCTTAAGAAAAAGTTGACATTTACTACAATGTAATTACACAAAGTAACTGGTATAGAATTGGCCATTTTATATATAAGCTCAGCAATTAAAATTATAAAAGATAATTTGAAAATAAATTCAGTTATTGGGAGTTCAACTGCTTCCAGAAAACATAAAATTAGCAACAGACAAACATTAATAACATTCAAGAAAAGAAACCAAAAATCTTCAGTAATATTAAGTGCTCTCCTATGAAAATAATACAGCAACAACAAATTCAAAATGGTGACCACACTATATACAACAATTCTAGAGTATTATCAGTTAATTTACACTTATTACAAGCAAAAATTTAACATCCAAGACAGAATTAAAATTTTCAAGATATCACTATATCAATACATTAAAAACTATATTAACAATTATTTTTTTGGAAATTACAACATTTCAGAAGTTAAAAACAACTTCTACAATAATTTATTGCACTATTTACAATTAAAAACTGAAGACTTTAATAGTGAAACACTTGGCACTTACTTTCAAGAACTTAATTTTAATATTATTTAGTATTGTGAAAAAATATATCTAGTATAGTCTAAATACTCTCTTGACTTTAAATCTGAAACAGAAACAAACAAAAACAAACAAAAATTGAAACAACACTCAAAAACTATTTTAAACACTCCAAGAACACCAAAAACAATTGCCAAATATTTACAAACACCTAAACAAGGAACCAGTATTAAATTACCACTTTCTATTACACCATTTCCAATTTTATTTGCTTAACCACAAACACCAAATTCACCATTTATCCGTTTTTCAAGACCAAAAGATTTTTAATCACCTAAAAGTCTTATTCAACAGCAAAAACCAATATCAACCAGTACAAATCTTTTTGATTACTTACAAAAAAACAAGAGTAATCATTCAGAGAACTTGGAAAGTGAAGAAACTGAATCAGAACAAAAAGAAACTACAGAAAACAAAAAAGAAATGGCAACTGCTTATATTGCAAAGATTCCAGAATTTACTGATAAAAATAATAATACCAGCTCTTAAAAATAACTTAACAAAGTCCAGAAAGCAGAAGATACAAACAGATAGAGTGCTGTAAAAATGCTTAAAGCAATCTTATACTTTCTTCAAAGAACTGCAAAAGAATGATTTGAAAACTTAGAAGAATTATTTGAAAACTAGCAAACATTCAAAGATGCTTTCTTATAACAATTTACTGACAACAACACCTTTATCACTTTTTGAAATTGTTTTTGCAATATCAAACAAGAAACATCTAAAACTGTCATGATCTATTTTGGAAGATTTAATAAACTTTTTAGACAAATTTAACAACTGAAAACCAATGACTACTATTCCAATACCCAGATTTTGAATCAATTTATTGCAGAATTAAAAGATAAACTAATCAAGAAAGTTTGTTCACATGTCCTAACAAACTTAACAACAATTACCACACATGCAAAAAACTATAAAATGACAATAAAAGAAACAAATCATACCAAACTTGTAAATCTTACTATTGAAAAAACCAGTTCAATAGCTGAAAAAAAAATTGACCAACTCACAAAAAAAGTTGAAAATTATTTTACCAACCAACAATAACAGCAACAATCACAAAGATATTAGTCATCCCAACAATACAATTAAAACAATTATTCATTATCATCAAACAGCCAAAACTAAAGTTGTTATTATTGTGGAATTTCAAGACATTGAAAATGAAACTGCAAAAAACTATAAAGAGACCAACAAAACAAAAGTAATTAATATTATTCTTTAATACAGCAATCTCATTATCAGTCTTCACTACCAGTCTACTATTCTTTAAGATTCCAACAGCAAAACAATTACTATTAGCCTGTTCTATAATAGCAATATCAACAATCTCTACCAATTCAATAGTATTAATAACCATCTACACAACAATATCAAATACCAGCCTAAAAATTGGTTCAACAAAACCAATTTACACCTCAAAATTAATTCCAGAATAATAACAACAGAATCAACTCAAACAACCAGTTGGTTTTTTAAAATTCTGGTCAGTAAAGATCCAATTACTACCACACTCAACCCAGCTATTTCACAATGCTTGAAGAATCAAATTTTCAACAAACTGTACTTTCTAAAAGTAAAGTTGTAACACCAAAATCAAATCTTTCTAACAATACTGTTATGGTTGAAACTTATACTTCTTATTAATTATCACATGTATTAGCCATTGATGTCACATAAATTAGCCACTTTATTTTTAGAAAGTGATTATTGACTTGATTAATAATCTGACTGTTGATTTGATCATTGACTTAATTATTGATTTGATCAATGACTTGATCATTAACTTGATTATTGACCTAGTCATTGACTTGATCATTGACCACTTTTGACAGCTATATAAGCAATAAATTTTTTAGCTATAGAAATATATGTAAGAATCAAAGAAAGAAAATAAATAAAATAACAACTTTTATCTCAATTATTCTCTTATCACTAATTTCTCTTTCCCTATCTTTAAGTATCTGAACATCTTGAGATAAAAAATTACTTGTTGGTTATTCCTTACCCTTTTCCTAAAATGTATAATTGTAGCATTTGAAGATTATTGAATAAAACATGACTAAAAAATACATTTAATACCTGATATTGAATTCTAAGAGCACCAACGTAAGGCATAGAATTATACCAAGCATGATTATTTGTTGACAGTATGAACTATCCCTCTACCTTCAGATTCTTTGGTTATTTTTGAAAAGTATAGCAATTGAGATATTTTATGAGACTGATCTCGCATATTGAATCTATATTTATTCAATTTGCTCTTTAAAGTTGAATTCCTTTTAATTACTTTTATTACTCTACAATCCTGTTCTCCCTTGCTATCTATTAGCTTGTTACTCCAACCCATAACATAAAAGTAGTGCTCTCTGTGAGATTGTCAAAATCCATCTTGTTTTCTATTGTATGATGTTACTCATAGAATATAGGAAGTATATTAGCATATAAATTAGCCAATCAAAGGTAGACATAGTAAATGTGGAATTTCAGGATTCCTCTCAGAGGAATTACAAGATTCTAGGAATTTCAGGATTCTTGTATAAAGAATTGCAGGATTCCAGAATTCCAGAATTCTTCTCAAAGGAATTGCAGGATTCCAGGAATTCCAGAATTTCTGACATAAAGAATTGAGGAATTGAGGAATCTCAAATACGTATATATAGTAGTAGTATCAGAAGTTAGAAAATTAGTCAATGAGACTTAGAGTTAATTGATTCGCAGAGTCAATTAGACTCATAGAATCAATTAGATTCACAAATCATAATTATTAAAATACAAAAAAAAAACAAACTCTTTTAGTTTAAACCTCTCAGTTTAGATTTAATCTAAGCAACATTCCAGTTCCCAATCATCAAATAAATAATTATTTCCTATCTCAACCCACTCTCCACTATCAACACTTTATGTTGATAGTAATTGATACTTAACCACACTGAAACAATAGCTCTTAATCATGGCTATTGATGAAATACTAATGTACCAAATTGCCTTGGCTTATTTTCTCTATTTTCTTTATTTTTTATTTTCTTTATTTTATTTTCTTTCTTTCTGTGATTTTATTGTTGTATACTAATTGATTAAAAGATTAAGTGCTAAGTTATTGATGTCAAGGATAGCCTGGTAAAAGACCCAGAAATAAGGGTAGGATTTTATATATTATCAGATAGCTTACTAGAAGGGCATGACTGTCAGACTAAATCCGCCCATCACGCTGAGAAAAAAATTGGGAAAACTCTTGGAAAGATACATCTATTATCAACACTAGTGAATCTTTGTCCATTATACAAAGAACTCTATCAAAACCTTCAGATACAACACTTTCAAAACATCATCAATGGAAGTAGCTTTTGAGCACCAAGTTACAGATTTGTTATTTAATTCAACAACAGAAATAATCACCTGTAACATTTGGTACTTTCTGTGAAGTATAATTCTACAGAGAACCAGCACTAACAACTATTCAAAAGTGGCAGACCAAGAGAAAACAAGGAAAAATCACTTAAGATTCATGAAATTCTTATTTTACTATTACCTTCGATAAACTTGTTAAATTAAAAACTCCAAAAATTATTTGAAACCCGATAATCCCAATCCTGCTATCATATAAAGAAACTTACCTCCGATAAAACTTGTTAAAACTCCAATTCTTTAAGACCCAATAGTTCAAAACCTGAACATTCAAAACCTGATAAAATTCCAATCCTGCTCATGTAGAAAGAAACTTACCTCAGATAAAACCCATCAAACCTCTAGAAATTCAAAACTCTGATTATTTAAAGACCCGTTGGAAGAATTCCAGAAAAAAAACTACCCAGATTCATACTTACCTGTGCAAAAACTGCCTTCTTCTATGCCAAAAGTCAGCATTGGGAAAAGTGTCAATATGAAAAAGACTTAGAGAAGAAAAAAGAATTTGAGAATCAGCAGTACCAAAATCAATCAACAAATCATCAAAACTCACCTGATGGTCCCAAGTCACAATCCACTTCCATGCATCATATATTTGAACTCTGAGGAAGATGAGCCAATTAGCGAGAATTGGAATCAGAACTTAATCCCGATTCAAACTCTGCTGATGACGATGACGACAATTTAAACTCTGCTGACAATAACAACAATGATTCAAACTCCACTTCAAACACTAAACAATATATCACACTTCTAGATCTTACAATGGAGCAGGAATTAATTCAATTCAGTGATAATAATGAGGACATTATGTCTGAACATGCACATAATACAGATGCAAGATTTGAACATGGATATTCTGGACAGATCACTATAGTTAAAAACTCCAGTCACATATAAAATTAGATTTACAAATAGCAATAAAAATTACAGCAACAACATTGATACAAAAGAGAGATTTAGAAAATTTCGCAGGAGCTCAATATTAAAGGAGGGAATAATGTTACTCATAGAATATAGGAAGTATATTAACATATAAATTAGCCAATCAGAGGTAGATGTAGTAAATATGGAATTCCAGAATTTCTCTCAGAGGAATTACAAAATTCCAGGAATTTCAGGATTCTTGTATAAGAAATTGTAGGATTTCAGAATTTCAGAATTTCTCTTAAAGGAATTGCAAGATTTTAGGAATTCCAGAATTCCTGACATGAAGAATTGAGGAATCTCAAATACGTATATATAGTAGTAGTATCAGAAGTTAGAAAATTAGTCAATGAGACTCAGAGTTAATTAATTTGCAGAGTCAATTAGATTCATAGAATCAATTAGACTCACAAATCATAATTATTAAAATACAAAAAAAAAAAAAAAACTCTTTTAGTTTAAACCTCTCAGTTTAGATTTAATCTAAGCAACATTCCAGTTCCCAATCATTAAATAAATAATTATTTCCTATCTTAACCCACTCTCTACTATCAACACTTCATGTTAATAGTAATTGATACTTAACCACGCTAGAACAATAGCTTTTAATCACGGCTATTGATGAGATACTAACATACCAAATTGTCTTGGCTTATTTTCTCTATTTTTTTTATTTTTTATTTTCTTTATTTTATTTTCTTTCTTTTTGTGATTTTATTGTTGTATACTAATTGATTAAAAAATTAAGCATTGAGTTATTGATGTCAAGGATAGCCTGGTAAAAGACCCAGAAATAAGGGTAGAATTTTATATATTATTGGATAGCTTACTAAAAAGGCACAACTGCCAAACTAAATCCAGCCACCACACTGAGAAAAAAATTGGGAAAAGTCTTGGAAAGATACATCTATTATTGACACTAGTGAATCTCTGTTCATTATACAAAGAACTCTATCAAAACCTTCAGATACAACACTTTCAGAACATCATCAACGGAAGTAGCTTTTGAGCACCAAGTTACAGATTTGTTATTTAATTTAACAACAGAAATAATCACCTGTAACAATGGGTAATTATTCATACCTGCCACAACAATCAGAAGAACACTTTGAAGCACATAACAAAAATAATCTAGACTTTATTAAACTTAATTCTTTGCATTCCTGCTTGATTTGCTTTCTTATTGAAAAACAATCTAGCAGACAATTCCAAGACTTTTGGAATTAGTTCCTGAACAAGCATTCAGCTGAAATCTATACAGTTTACACAACCTATTACTTTAACCAAGCTTATTTTGAAGACAACTTTGAAGAAAGAAACAACAATATCAATCAGCTTTTATATTCCACAACTTTTGAACAACAGTCTCCTGATTCTGAATACCTGAATCATCAAATTCACATTTGAATTGCTGCCCATCAGCTATCTGAAACCCCCTTTGAAACAGAAAAAGAAAGCTATCAAACTGCTCCTGTTTTTGATTTTTTTTCAAGTAAATCAGATCATTCTACTCAAACAGTAACTTCTGAACTAATGGCTAATGATTCTATACAACAGAACATTCTGATTGCTCTCCAAGGCATACAAACTGCTTTGGAAAGAAGAAACAACACTCTATTACTCTTGTTTAGAGGTAATGCACAAGATCCAATTGAATGGTTAGATGACTTTAAAAAAACAGTCACAACCAACCAATATGATAATGAATACAAGTTCCAAATTGTTGGTGGCTATCTTTAAGGCTCTTTTGCTACTTGGTTCTTACAAAAAACAAATGTCAATGTTTAGCAAAGAATCATTAAATGGGCATCAGCAAATGCTGGAAAAGACAACACCTCTTTTACTACTCAGTTTGAAATAAAATTTAGAACTCCTATCTTAATATCTAAATGACATATGGAATTAGAAAGAAGAACTCAAAACTCTGGTGAGGTTGTGACAGAATATGCCAAAGCAATAAAAAAACTTATTAAATGGGTAGACTCTGGAAGAAATTAAACAGAAGAGCAGAAAATACATTCCTTTATAAAAGGACTGAGAACTAATCTATCATATACTTTTTGGCCTCTTCTGGTCTTGAAAAACAATCTCATAATGGATATGACCATTGAATTTGCCCAAAGAATAAAAGATAACCAAAAAATGCATTTGGAATTCACTTTTCCAGTTTTTGCTTTTGCTCTTATTATGGCTTCTGTTCCACAAATAGCTGCTATCTCTTTTACTGCTCAAACTCAAAATCCAAATGAACAATTAATAGATAGGTTTACAGCAAATCTTGTCTGGCTATTAGAATCTTTGGCTCAAGCAATTAGAGAAAATCAACAATCCCAAAGACCCAGATTTGAATCCCACTTCAATCAGCCCCAACAACTCTCTTATCAAAAACAACAAAATCATGGCCCATCTGTGTATTATTGTTGTGGATTAACTGAACATTTCTCCAGAAATTGCAACAATCTTCCCCTGCCTTCTCTAGTTCCTAGAAACAATGACAATCAAAACAACAGAACCATTAACAACAATGTCTTCACCCAAAGACCCAATTATGCCAACATCAATTTTTTTGAAAAGAATCTCCTAGTTGAAGCCACTGTTTATCAGCCTTTAAACTAATAAGGACATTTCCAAAGAGTGAGAGTACAAGCCAACCAGAAAAAAACTCTTTTTATGCTTTTAACTTAACTAATGATGAACATGACATAGATAAATTAGCAATCAACACTTTTGAATCAACAAGAAAAAAGAAGAAAGCCAAGATTGATTTCATTTTAGATCCAAAAAAAGCCTCCACATCAACTGCTGATAACAATAAGCTGCTAAAGGCTAAAGTTTTTAAAAATCTTCTAAAGTTAGAACCCTCAGAAATTGTACAAAAATCTGGACCCTATTCTGTTGTTAAAGATCTTATGGAAACCCCAGCTCACATTACATTTGGCCAACTAATGACTCATCTACAGTTCAGAAAAGATCTTTACAAATCCTTAATACCAAAAAAGAAGACACCAAAAACCAACAAGTGTTCTTGTCAAGTTGGACTTGTTAACAACAGCAATGTTACTCTTCTAATTTGTAAAGCCCAAGTGGCTGGCTATTTCATTGATTTAATCTTAAACAGTAGATCATCTGTTAGTGTAATTGCCAAATACTTTCTGGAAGCCATTAGAAGAAAAATTGATGAACCTTCTATCCAGCCAATGACCAATGTACATGGTAACAAAAAAAAAGGTCTGGGTATAGCCAAAGCTATTCCTGTTCATATCAATGGTATCAGTATTGAAACAGACATGGAAGTATCTAAAGCAAAAAAATATACTATTATTGTTGGTAATGAGTGGCTTAAGAAAGCCAAAGAACTACTTGACTATAAACTTTGTGAGCTAACAATCAGATGTGATAAAAAATCCATTGTGGTTAAATGCCATCATTGAACAACTCTTCCAGTAACCAAACAGAACCGAGAAAAAGAACAATTAGATAAATCAGATGATAATGAGAGCAATGATAATAAAGATCAAGAAGAGCAAGAAAAAACTGCTGAACTCACTTATACTATCTTTACTAGCAATGGCAAGCCACTGGACAATTAAAGCTAACAAAGAAGAAATTATGGTAAATGGCAAGCTGATTTGCTGGCCCTATTATAATATTCTCAGAAAAACCTTTAATAGAAAACCTGGCAAGAAAGCAAAATATAGTTATTGATGGTATAGCCCTTATGCTAAGTGCTGGTGCAATAAACTTTTGTATTCCCCTAGTGATGAATACAAGTCCTGCCTAATCAATTACAAAGATTGAGAACTAATTAGCTTGATACCTCAAAAAAAACTTAAAAAAGTACAAAAGTTTTTTGAAAATGAACCACCTGAAATCCAATCACTAGTTATAGAACAAAGAGAACCTTCCTTTGAAGAAAAAAAAATAAACATTGAAAATCTGTTGGCTAGAAATAACCCAGTTATTTCAAAAGAAGATAACACCTTTGAACAAACCCATGTAATACAACACATCATCACCATCAAAGAAACTCACTCCATCCATTTGAAGCCTTATTAATCCAATTAATGCAATAATGAGTTTATTAAGAAAGAGATAAACCAAATGAAAGATCTTGGATTCATATAAAAAACCAAGAGTGAATGGGCTTTTCCAGTTGTAGTGGTATTCAAAAAAGGTAAAACCCTACACTTCTGTGTTAACTACTACCAATTAAATGCCATCACTATAAGAGACATGTATCTACTCCCCAAAATTGATACAATGTTAGATAAATTCAATAGTGCTGCTTTCTTTTTAACCATTGACTTAACTGCTGAATTCTGACAAGTAGAGATGGATCCAGAAAGCAGAAAGAAAACTGCCTTCATCACCAAGTATGGTATTTATGAATTTACAGTCATGCTTTTTGGTCTTACCAATGTTTTTTTCACTTTTCAATGCCTAATAGACAAAGTATTTGAATCAGTAAAAGAAAACTTTGTTCTAGTCTACTTAGATGATATAATGGTCTACTCAAAAACATGAAATAAACACCTTAAACATTTACAGAAGATTTTTGACCTGCTCAGAAATACTGCCCTCAAGATCAACCCAATCAAATCTTTTTTTGGATGCCAATCCACTCAGTTCCTTGGTTATCTTATTACAAAAAATGAAATTTTCTTTGATCCAGCTAAAGTTAAAAAAGTTCAGAACATTAGACAACCAATAAATGTTCCTAAACTATGCTCTTTCTTTGGTTTGGCCTTTTATTATCGCAAATTTATCAAGGATTTTTCTAAAATCACCTTTCCTTTCAATCAGCTACTCAGGAAAAATGTCAATTATTACTGGGGCACTCATTAACAAAAAGCTTTTGAAATTCTAAAAAAAAAACTTGTTATTAAACCAATTCTCAAGCAACCTAATTTGGACCAACTTTTCATCCTCCACACTAATATATCTGACTATGGATTTGGTGCTGTTCTTTTACAGAAAGATAAAAATAGCAGAGAATATGTCATAGCATATGCCAGTAGATTCTTTACACCAGCAGAAAAGAATTATTCAATTACCAAACAGGAATAGTTAGCAGTAGTTTGAATTACTAGTTACTGGAATCAATATTTTTTTGGTGCAAAATTCTTAGTAGTAACAAATCATTAAGCCTTGGTTTGGCTGTGCAATAAAAAAAAGCTGGAACACAAATGAATAATTCACTGGATACTCCACTTGGATGAATTTGACTATAATATTCAACACCACAAAGGAGCAAATCATCAAAATGCTGACACTTTCTCTAAACTTATCATCCAATAATAGTACAACTTCTCAAACCAAACCAACTTAATTATTAGTAACTCCTTCACAAACAAACATGATAATAGACTTGGACAACTATTCTGCCTTAATAGAATTTTTGGATAAAGAACAATACCCATTAGAATACACTTAACAGTAAAAAAAACATTTGTGTAAACAATTAAATTTCTATTTAATCCACCAGAACCAATTATATAAAAGAAACAGAAAAGATCCTGACCACTTCCAGAAAGTCATCAGATTTGAAGAAAGAAAAATTATAATATATAACATGCACACTGACCCATTAGCTAGACACTTTGGAAAAACAAAGACAATTCAGAAAACTTTAGTTCGCTATTATTGGCTTACCTTGAGAAAAAATATTGCTAAATACATCAAAATCTGTAACATTTGCCAAAAAAAAGACAAATCCAATCACAAAAAAGATATTCATCCAATCTCTGTTGATCAACTATTTGACAGAATTGGTATAGATGTTGTTGGATCTTTAACAATAACTCTTGATGGCAACAGATACATTATTACAGCTATTGACTATTTTACAAAATGGGTAGAAGCAAGAGCCACTCCTAACCAAACAGCAATTTCAATAGCCAATTTTATTTATGAAGATATTATTTGCCATTATAGCTGCCCCAAAGAACTTTTATCTAATAGAGGAAAAGCTTTTCTCAATACACTGGTTGAAAAACTTTGTAAAAAATGGGAATACATCATAAACTTTTCTCTTTTTATTATCTTCAAACAAATGACCTAGTAGAATATTTCAATAGAACACTATATAAAACCCTAACCAAAACCAGTAAAGAAACAAACTTATGGGACAAAATACTGCCTTCAGCTTTATTTGCTTATAGAACTGTGAATTATGACATAACAAGTTATGAACTTTTTTATTTGCTTTATGAATGCATAACAATACTACCAATAGAAACTGACATTAAGACAATACCCTTTGAAGTGATCACAATAAGAAATTACAAAGACATTTTGCAAAGAAGACTTGGTACTATTCTTAACTCTTTGATAGAAACATAAATAATTGCTTTTGAAAAGATAAAACAGTTCTAAGAAAAGCTTAAGAAAAAAAAAACCTATAAAACACTTTCTTTAAGTGTTGGTAACTTGGTATTGGAATACCATTTAAACAAAGACAATATTTATGGTGATAAATTTTCTAACTAGTGGAAAAGACTCTTTATAGTCAACAAAATTTTAAACAATGATTCTTATATTCTTCAAGATCAATCCAGAACAATCTTCAATGATTGTCTTGTTTATGGTACATGACTCAAAAAATATCATAAATGACCTAATTGGTTGCCTGTTGTGGTAATACTGACTCAAATGATTAGCAAAAATCAAGTATAAATAAATGCATCATTCCCAAAACAGAGATATCTTCAATCGACATGAACAATTATTTTTTGGATCAAAACATTCAAAATGTCTTCTATACTCTCCATGAATATTAGATCAAAAACTATCCAAATACTACTTTGACTATTAAAAAACAAACCACTATAACTGATAACAGTAAAACACATACTGTTATTAGACCAAAAAAAACTATTACCAAAAGAGAAAAAATTGGTAGTAAAATGGATAAATATTTGTTAAAAAGTATAACAGCAACTATGCTTCTACCTTCCAGCACAATTAAAAAAACACTCTAAGAAATCTTATTCATAAACAAAAACTTGTCATATGAAAGACAATTAGAACTCTATGGTTGTTTTGGTGAAATCATAGAGAATATGAAACTCATGAAGAAAACAACTTCAGAAATACAGGCAGAAATTTTGGGCATTATATGATTAGATGTCCCAAGAGTTTTAACTATTGCTAAAAAAGCCAAAACTCTAATACAAAGATTTGGTTTCTTGAATACAAAACTTATTTTGCCTCAAGTGTTATATACTCTATTCACAAAAGACTTTAACAAACTAGTTAGTTTTGAGTTAGATAAAACCCTTCAAATAGATTACACTATAAATAGCTTGATTTTGCTAGAGCTTAGTCTCTTTAGAGAGGATAATATTATGGTTGAAACTTATACTTCTTATTAAATATCACATGTATTAGCCATTGATGTCACATAAATTAGCCACTCTATTTTTAGAAAGTGATCATTGACTTGATCATTGACTTGATTATTGACCTAGTCATTGATCTAATCATTGACTACTTTTGACAGCTATATAAGCAATGAATCTCTTAGCTGTAGAAATGTATGTAAGAATCAAAGAAAGAAAATAAATAAAATAACAACTTTTATTTCAATCATTTTCTTATTGCTAATTCCTCCTTTTCTATCTTCAAATATCCAAACATCTTGGGATAAAAGATTACTTGTTGGTTATTCTTTACACTTTTTCTGAAATGTATAATTGCAACATTTAAAAATTATTAAATAAAACATAACTAAAGAGTATATCTAATACCTGATATTGAATTCTAAGAGTGCTGACATAAGACATAAAATTATACTAGGCATGATCATTTATTAACAATATGGACTATTTCTTTATTTTTAGATTCCCCAGTTATCTTTGAAAAGTATAGTGACAGAGATATTTTATGAAACTAATCTCACATATTAAATCCATACTTATTCAATTTGCTCTTTAAAGTTGAATTCTTTTTGATTACTTTCATTACTCTACAATTCTGTTTTTTTTTGCTATCTGTTAGCTTGTTACTCCAATCCATAACAATACTATTTTACCAGCCCAAATTGCTCAAAATACCAATCTCTCAGATATATTTCTATTTGAATTTAAAGCCAATAAATCACCATTCTTACTTAGCAATACAGCAGTCAATGAGCAAAAAGCAATCACTGTTATGTATATTGAAGCTGAAGTAGAAAAAAAACAAATCTGCTTGATTTTAAACAGTAGATTTGCTGAAAGTATTATTACTTATTAATTGATGCAACAGCTTGGAAAAAACGTTAACAGACCAGTTCAAACTGTAATTGTTACAGCTGATAACATAAAAAAAATCTCAGTAGGAGAAATTGACAACTTTCCATTTATCATTAATGAAATACCATCTCAATCAAAGTTTTAATTATAGATGCACCCTAATACTAAGCTCTGGTTAAAAACAATTGGCTTCTCAAGACCAATGCAAATTTATATTGAAAAACCCAAGAACTAAAAATTTTATACAAAAGACAATACACCAGAGTACTTGCTATCTGTGGTACTTTTAATAAACAATCTGAAAAAGCCCCAGTATTTGAATTTAAAGAAAAAAAAGAAATGCCAATTACTAAAACATACATAGTCCTTAGATTAACATCCAATTAGACTGAAGAAACAGAACAAGAAATTTTCAAGAAAACCAAAGAATAAAATATTATTTGATACTTTACACCAGAACCACAGAAACAACTATCTTACATCCCACTTAAATACAAAGATTACAACAAAAAACTTTCATTAATACATATCTTCAAAAAAAGAATATGAAACACACACTTGCTACTTTTGTAAAGCATGCCATAGAAAATAATTTGAATACTCCAAAAAAAGTGGAAAATAGAACAACATTTCTTGTCTCATATGTAGAAACATACTACCAAAAGAATACAATTAGATTGATATTGCAATAAGAAAAGAAGTATGTAATCAAACTTGCCAATATGCTCTATTAATCTCAGAAAAAGTCAGAAGAGGAACATCTTTTAATACAATATACAATAGTGTTCTCAACAAATTCTACTACTACTCTTACAATACTAAAATGATTTTTGATTTAGCAATAGCTTTAATCAATGAAGCCACACAAAAAGATGTCCACCAAATAAAAAAAGCTAAATACATTGAATACACAATAAAATTAACTGAATTCAACTATAAAAATGAAGTAAAAACATATTACCAAATTGCAAGCCATACTTATCCAATCCAAAAAGCTCAAATTTAACAATTAAAGCAAATAAACATTCAATTATGTGAAGAATGCATCATGTCTTGTAATGATAAATAGTATTCAGAATGCTATGTCCTTAGCATTCTCTTACCCAGCAAAGATAACCAGAAGAAAATTGAGTTTGGAGAATTTAAGCCAGAAGAAAAAATTGCAACAATTTCAATCTACCTTACTGAAAATCAATTAGCCTTACAACTTAAATACTTTAACAACAATGGTCAAGAAATCAAGCCAGAAAAAACTCACAATATATATGCTGAATATGATCTATGATATCTAGAAAAAGATATTTTGGTCTTTTAACCAAAATCTTTAACCAAAATCAATCTCAGAATTGCTCTTGAAATTCTACCATGAGCAATAGTCCAAATTGCTTCCAGATTATTATTGGCAAGCAAAAAAATCAATGTTAGAAAAAGAATTATAGATACAGAATACACTGGAAATATTACTATTATGTTACAAAATAAAACAGACAAACTATTTAAGATTAAACATACTGAAAAAATTGCTCAAGCAATTTACTTATTCTTAATCAATATTTTGGGTTTGTAATTAGTTAACAACAAAGAACAATTAAAAAAAAGTAAAAGAAGAACTCAAGATTTTGGTTCAATTGGATGATTCACAGTTCCAGTAAACATAGCTCTTAAAGCACAAAATGAATCTCACCAGATTTTTCAACTTTTTCAACCAATTATTATTTCACCTTTTAGAAAACATCACAAAATTTACATTTGCTTAAAATTCATTACTACCTAATAAATTTTTGAATCCAATAAACAAATCTGTTTAAAGCATGAAATCTCAATTCCAAATGTCTATATACCAAAAAAAATGAAGAAATTTTGAGTTATATTTTACAATTCCAACAATTACTTTATTTTTTTATTAAATAAATTAAAAATTAAAATTATACATAACAATATCTTCTAAGATGAAAACTCTCAAATTGTTTCTAATTTCATCAAAATAGTAAGACATATTCTACTTTCCAACTCAAACAAATAGACTTGTAAAATGTTTTAACAGAATATTGTGTGAATCTTTAGCCAAAGTCTCAACAAATTTTGAGCAGGAATAAAATATATTTATTTCATCAGTGTTACTAGCCTACAGAACACTAAAATAAAATACTATAAAACACATATCATTTAATCTTATTTATGAAAGAACAACAAGATTACCAATTAATTTTACAGTAAAAACATATCCAATGCAACCAATTAATGAAGAAAACTTTCAAGAAACACTTCAGAGAAGAGTTTACACTCTTTTTAGTATATTGGAAGGAAAAAGACAAATAGCAATTACTCATATTGAACACCTCCAAGCTCAACAAAAAAAAAGCACAATAACAAATTATTACCAATTATTAATGAATTTAAACTTAAAAATAAAGTTCTTTTACACAGAACTAAGACTGAAAAACAATAAAGTGGGAAATTTGAACATAAATAAGATGGACCATTTTATATTTACGAAATTCTAGACAATAAATCATACAAGTTAAGACTTGATGACAAAATACTAGCAAAAATTGCACATAGAGATCGATTAAAATATTATCATTTTAGAAACAATTCTGAACCATTAATTTCACAAATTGGTATACATTCTCCTTTAATTAATCCTAAAGATATTGTTATGGTTGAAACTTATACTTCTTATTAATTATTACATATATCAGTTATTGATGTCATATAATTAGTCATTCTATTTTTAAAAAGTGATTATTAATCTAATCATTAATCACTTTTGATAGCTATATAAGTGATGAATCTCTTAGCTGTAAAAATGTATGTAAGAATCAAAGAAATAAAAGAAATAAAAGAAATAAAATAACAACTTTATCTTAATTTTTCTCTTCTTACTAATTTTTCTTTTCTTATCTTTAAGTATCTGATCATTTTAAGATAAAAGATTACTTATTGGTTATTCTCTATCTTTTTCCTAAAATGTGTAATTGTAACATTTGAAGATTATTGAATAAAACATAACTGAAAAGAACATCTGATACTTGATATTGAATTTTAAGAGTGTTAATATAAGACATAAAATTATACCAGGCATGATTATTTGTTGACAATACAGATTATCTTTCTATTTTTAGATTCTCTGATTATCTTTTAAAAAGCATAGTAACTGAGATATTTTATGAGACTAATCTTACACATTGAATTTATACTTATTCAATTCACTCTTTAAAGTTGAATTCTTTTTGATTTCTTTTATTGTTCTACAATCTTGTTCTCTTTTGCTATCTGTTAGCTTGTTATTTCAACTCATAACATAAAAGTGGTGCTTTCTGTGAGGTTGTCAAAATCTACTTTGTTTTCTATTGTGTGGGTAATTATTTATATCTGTCACAACAATCAAAAGAACACTTTGAAACACACAACAAAAATAATTTAGACTTTATTGAATTCAATCTTTTGCTCTTCTGCTTGATTTGCTTCCCTATTGAAAAACAATCCAGTAGACAATTTCAAAATTTTTAAAACTGGTTTTTAAATGAACATTTAGCTAAAACCTACATAGCTTATACAACTTATTACTTTAACCAAGCTTATTTTGAAGACAATTTTAAAAAAAAAATAACAGCATTAATCAGCTTTTATACTCCACAACTTTTGAACAACAGCTCCCTAATTCTGAATACCTGAATTATCAAATTCATATTTGGATTGCTGTCTATTAGCTAGCTGAAACACCCTTTGAAACAGAAAAAGAAAGCTATCAAACTTCTCCTGTTTTTGACCTCTTTTCAAGTAAATCAGAACATTCTACACAAACAGCTACTCCTGAACCAATGGCTAATAACTCCATGCAACAAAATATTCTGATTGCCCTTCAAGGCATACAAACTGCTTTAGGGCAAAGAAATAACTCTCTACTACTTTTATTTAGAAGTGATGCACAAGATCCAATTGAATGGTTAGATAACTTTAAAAGAGCTATTATAGCCAACCAATATAATAATAAATACAAGTTCCAAATTGTTGGTGGCTACCTTCAAGGCTCTTTTGCTACTTGGTTCTTACAAGAAACCAATGCCAATGCTTAGCAAAGAATTATTAAATGGGCACCAACAAACACTAGAAAAGATAACACCTTTTTTACTACTGTTACAATTTAAGAATTTAATAAGAATTATAAATAATATAAATTAGCTAATCATGAAATAGCACAGCAACAATTTATAAAAAGAAATGATTTACAAATAACAGCAAGCACTATTTTACAATAGCAGCAAGCACTATCGTGCAAAAGCAGCAAGCACTATTTCACAATAACAGCAAGCACTATTTAGAAATAATAAAAATAAAGTATTACAAGACATTATTTTGTAAAACAATAATTATATATATATACAATAGTTTTTAATGATAAAGAAAAACAGCTTTAACTAAAAGCAACAAATATCTAAATAAAATCTTATTCAAAAATAATTAATAAAAAAAAAATAATAAATTGAATAAACATTACAATTATGAGATTAACAATAAAATTCACATACCCTCTCTAGTGAATGAAACTATTATTCCATCTCTGAACTCTTTGGAAGAATAATCTTTGATCAAGATTATTCATATGGTTACTAATTAAATTGAAAAAGCTTTATTATATACTTGGGAAAATTGTGAAAAGGCCATTAACATTTCATGTTTCTAGATTAGAAAAACACATCAGGCAATTGCAAAGATAGCCTCAGAGAAGACCCCAGACAGCAAGTAGATTTCAGATTAGCCTTTGGGAAGGAGTACACAATATACAAAGACAACTAGAATTAAAGAGAAGACTTATATCACAACATCAAGAGAAAACCTTTAGTACATCATCATTAATATCCAACACATAAAATAGAAGAACTTATGAGAGACTGATTGCAATTAAAATGGGAGATCAACAATTAAAATATACCAAAAAAACACTCTCATAACATTTGGTAAACCTTATGAGGAAAGAAAATCAAAAAGAAAATAATAATTAGCAATAATTTATTGCTAAAAAGGAAGAAACAAAAGTGGTGACAAAAGCTCTTAACCTTACTGTTGTTGAATTTTGCCATGCCCTTTATTTACAACATCAAAGTAATTTTGAATTACCAGAAGAGTGTTGTCCAACTGAAAATGTTCTCACCTATTACATTAATGCCAGAATAAATTATCACACAGGAAAGAAAGAAGAACCAAATGATGCAAAACATCAATTATATAAGGAATTATCTCAATTTACTACAAAAGAAACAACAGCATTAGCCATGACTATTGTTCAAATTCATTACGAAATTGAGCAATATGCCAACAAAAATTACCCAATATCCACAAAGAACACCAGAGAACACGTCCACAATCCAGAAATTAATCACAAAAAAAATCAGCAAAAATTAGGAACACTCGTTCAAATACCCAAGAAAAACATTATGCAATCAGTAAAAAAATAATGCCTTTATTCGCCAGAAGAAAGATCTTATCATTTTTTCCAAGATAATAAAATCCAACTTCCATTAGGAGCTGTATCATTATTCACATCAACCCCACAAATGCCAAGAACTCCTAATTATACTGAAAAGCTTAAACAATGCAATTGAAGAAATATACCAATAACAAGAGAATATTTATCACTTTTCAAAACACTATTATCACAGCCAAATTTTGGAGTGGAGTTTGAAAATTGTGAAGAGGAGTCTAAATTGGAATCCAAAAAAACCAGTAAAAAAACAAGCACAAGACCAGTCATTGAAACAAGCAGCCAGTCTAAAAACCAAGAAATTCATAATCAAGAGAAAGAACTGAATATAAGAGAAGCTATCTTTAGGGATGCTCAAGGAAATATCATCCCACCTTCTCTTAGACCAATAAACCCACCAGCAGGAAACAATGACAAAATGGCCACACCGTACATTGTGTAATTAACAGATTTCTTAGGAGAGGAAAAAGAAACAAATGTGCACACATGGCTCAAAGAAGCACAAAAAACCATCCAGACAAATAACTAGAATAATCAAAAAGCAATTCAAATGTTACTTTTCTTTCTGAAAAGCACTGCCAACTCATAATATCAAAGCTTGGAAACAAAACCCATGAGCTTTGCCAAATTCAAAGACACACTCTTGAAGTATTTTAGCAACCCAAATGCTGTAATTCAACTACAGAACAAATTTAATACTATCAAGCAAGGTACAAATGAAACTGTCACCCAATATCTTGCTCAATTTAATCGAATTTGCCATCAGATTGAAGTGATTGAGCAAAGATACTATACCAATCCTCAGGTTTTAAATCAATTTATTAGAAAATTAAAAAGCAACATTTTAGAAAGAGTACATTCTGCCCACCTTAATTTTTTACCAGAAGTTGTTATGCTCACCAGAGCTCTTAAATCGGCTGAGAAAAAAGCTAATCATAGTCAAATGGTTAACATAGTAATAGAGGAAAACAAGACAGAAACGTTAGAAAAGAGAGTAACACAATTAGAAGAGAAACTCTCTAAGAAAATAGAAAATTACCTTATCTCAGACCCAGGAAAAAATAACACATACCAAATACCTCAAAAATACAACCAAAAATTTAGCAGCAGCCAAAATAATTGCTCATCATATTAGGACTTCAAAACAAAAACACATGCCTGCTATTTTTGCAAATGTATAGAATATTTGATTAGTCAATATTGAATGTAAATAATACACAAGGCATGTAAGAATAATTATTATGTGTTACCCCAAATGTCCAGAAATCAATACATGCCAATATCACATCAATACTTCACCATATACCAAAATCAAGGAACTTACCAACAACAGCCCATGGTAGCCAACCAAAATTGGCATTTTGAGCCCTGAAATCAGCCCATATAGAATCAAAATGCATTGGTTCAGAAAAACCCAAACTGCATAGGACCTAATCAGCAAACAAACACAAACTACCCAAACTACCCAAATTTCTAGCCAACTTACCTTAATATATCAGAAAACTTAAATCTTGGAAATATTAATGGTAATATATCTAAAACCAAAAATATCACTAATAGCCAGAACTTGATCTAAACAATACCACCAGCTGTTGTCATAGAAGATAACAGCCTCACAGCTATTTTTCCTTTTGAATTAGAAAAAAAAGAGGCTATGTTTAGTGGAGCAGCATTGGACAAAAAATGCCCAATCACTGCTATATACATGGAAGCAAAAGTAAACAACATGCCAATTAAACTCATCTTAGACAGTAAATCCACTGGAAGCATTGTAATGCTTCAACTAGTAAACCAACTGGGTTTCAAAGTTGATTGCGCCGTGATGTCCCAAATTATAACAGCCAATAAAAGTACCAAGCTGTCTTATGGCAAAATCGACTCATTTTCTTTTGAAATTAATGGCATAATAATACCTACAAAAGTATTAGTAATGGATACTACACAATATTAAGCATTAGTAGAAAATGACTGGCTAACAAAAGCCAATGCCACATTAGACTGGACTACTCAAGAGCTTTTTATCAGCTATAATGGCCATCATGCCAGAATTCCAGTCACATGTGGCCACTTCCAAAAACCTAGCACCAACTAAAGACCCACCTTTGAATTCAAAAAAAATCCAGCCTTACCAACCATCAAAACTTATTAGCTCTTGTGGACTGATGACCAAAGAACAGAACTACTGGCCATACTAACTTGGAGAAATGAAGGAAGATCCGAATGAAACCAGGCAAGTCCATAAAAAAACTGTTAGCAATGCAGACCAAAACTAGAATGTTCGGTTTGCAATAAAAAACTCTCGTCTATGACTGCATGTAGTACACCAGACAAAGACTCAAGAAATCCCACCCACTACTATTGTAATCATTGTAACAAAGAAAAATACTGTTATCCAGAAAGACATGAAAAATAGGACGAAAAACCATGTTTTGCTTGTGAAAAACCATTGCCAAAAGAGTGCAACTGGATTGACATGCCAGGCAGAGAAAAAACATGTAACACAATTTGCCAATATACGATCCTTATCTGTGACTGGATAAAAGAAAAAATGCCATTCAAAGCAGCATTCAACAGAGCATTAAGAAAACTGCAGCACTACTCACATGACAAGAATGAGTTATATAACACCACATAAGCCAAAGTAAGAAAAGGAACCGCCAAAGAAATACAACATTGGAAAGTATCAGCTGAAATAGCTGACAAAGTCACCAGCTATAACATGTTCGACCCAGTGGATGAATTCCAGGAAAATTATCAACAGCTGTGTTCTACTCACCAAGAACAGAAACAGTATTTTACTGTTACTTATAAAAAAAGAAAACAAATATAGAAAAATAGTAGACCAATAGGAAGTAGTAGTGAGCATGTGAGCACATTGTTCAGCAATGTGAAGCAATGTCAGAAATCATGGCACATTGCTCAGCAATGTGGAGTGATGTCAAGAAAATATGGCACATTGCTCAGCAATATAAAGCATTGCTCAAAAAATTATAGCACATTGCTTGAAAATGTGTGTGATCTTGTAGAACCCAAATTATGTATATATAGTGGTAGCATTAAAAATAGAAAAAACAGACCTTGCAGTTTAGATTTGATCTAAGCAACCTTCTATTCACAAATATCAATAAATAATTATTTACTATCTCAATCCACTCTCCACTATCCACACTTCATGTTGATAGTAATTAATACTTAACCACACTGGAACAATAGCTCTTGATCACAGCTATTGACAAAATACTAACTTGGAATTACTTTTGTTTATTTCTTTATCTTTTTTTATTTTCTTTTATTTCTTTTTTGTTATTTCTTTGGTTTATACTAAATTGATTAAAGATTAAGCACTGAGATACAGACGTCATAAGGACTGGTAAAAGATCCATGAAACAAGGGTAGAACACTCATAAATTTGATAATAGCTTACCAAGAAGATTACTGGCCACCATGCTGAGAAAAAAATTTGATGAAATTGCAATTTCAGGAGACTATTGAAAACAATGATTAAATCTCTATCCATTATACAAAGAACTCCACAAAAAAACCTTTAGATATCAACACCAGAATACCAACCAAGCACCAAGTTACAGATTTGTTATTTGACTTGAGATCCCAAATAATTATCTGTAACATTGCTCAGATCAACACTTACCTTTGCAAAGATTGTCTTATTCTGTGCCAAAGTCAGCACTATAAAAAGTGTCAATACAAAAAGGACTTAGAAAAAAAAATGGAAATTAAGAATCAACAGTACCAAAATCAATCAATAAATCAACAAAACTCACCTGATGGTTCTGAGTCAGAAAATATTTTAGCCTATACTAATCTAGATCAGAAGATTAGTATCTGGTACTATAACAATGGGCACTTAGGAATAGTATTCAAAAGAGCCTATCCAACTGATGCCAGATTCAATTTACGGTATCCAGAAGACCAATCCATAACATTGCCACTCAAGAGTATTACAAAAATTGGCCTAAAAATAGTGGTTGAAATTCTGCCAGGAATAATGGTCCAAATAGCGTTGCGATTAAGCCTTGCGAAAAAAGGAATAAGCATTCAAGGAGGAGTAATTAATTCTGATTACACTAGAAATTTGATGGTTTTGCTACAGAACAATTCAAAAAAATCTTATACCATTGAATCTAAGGAGAAAATTGCACAAGCAATTTTCTTACCATTAATAAAAGTTGGAAAATTTGTATCAGTAGAAAATTGAGAGGAATTGACACAAACAATGAGAGAAATTTATAGTTTTAGATCAACAGGAAAAGGAATTAAAGCAAATTTTATTGAAATGCCAGAGGAGAAAAATGAATTAATTAGAAATAAGTGGTCAATCACACTCACACCTTATGGAAAATCAGAAATTAAAATAAAAAAGACAATAAAAGATATAAATCTAATATTCGAGCCCCACCCAGAAACTTGCCAACAGTTTTCCATAAGACTTATTAACCTTTTTATTCCAGCTAACAAAACACAATGAATAAAAATTTCTATCACAAATACCACAGAAGAGCTCATATATATTCCAGAAAACACCATCATGGGATATCTTAGAATAGAGCTAGAAAATGCATCAACACCACAAGAAATTCTAAATTTCCCAGAAATTGCCCTTTACTGTAAACTCACTTTAATAAATTGACAACAACTGTTGGAATGCTATCAATTTATGCCAGAAAAATTGGCCAAATTAAACATTGGAACAATGGATCTGGACCAATAGTGACAATTAAAAGCATTAATTTTAAAATATTCTGATATATTTTTATGAAATGGTGAATTTGGAAGAACCAACTTGGTTCAACACCAAACCCCCACTGGGGATGCCAGACCTGAAAAACAACATGCTTACTATGTCCCACCAATGAAGCATAATTTTATCAGAGAAGAAGTCCAAAGCATGTTAGAAAAAAGAATAATTCAAATATCAATAAGTCCATGGTTCTCACCAGTTGTTTTAGTAAGAAAAAAGAATGAAAAAATTAGATTTTGCATTGACTATCACAAACTAAACAGCAAAACAACCAAAGACTCATACCTAATACTATTAATTGATAAAATCTTCAACATTTTTGGAGGAGCAAAATGGTTTTCTACACTTGACTTGACCAATAGATACTGGCAAGTGAAAATAGACTCAAAAAACAGGCATAAAACAGTATTCACAACACAAAATGGCAATTATGAATTCAATATAATGCCATTTGGATTGACAAACACTCCCATAATATTCCAAAGACTAATGAATGTAATTTATTCTGGAATTCTGTGACAATCTGTTGTTGTCTACTTGGATAATACAAATGTTTTCTTGCCAAAATTTGCAGATCATCTTCAACATTTACAACAAGTTTTTGAGAAATTAAGACATATTAGACTTAAATTAAATTTAGAAAAATGTTTTTTTGGGAAAAATGAGCTAGCATTTCTAGAACACGTAGTTGAAAAAAATAGAATAAAACCAGATCCATCAAAAATAGACAAAGTGAAAAATTTTCCAGTATCTCGAAACGTTTTAGAAGTTAGAAGTTTTTTAGAACTCGCATCTTACTACCACCACTTTGTAGAAAACTTTTTAAACATTGTCAAACCTCTTAATTATCTACTATCCAAAAATGTGAAATTTGAATAGACCAAAACACAGCAAAAAGCTTTTAAGTACCTTAGGCAAAAGCTTATTGAATCACAATAATGATTTATTTAAATTTCAACAAGAAATTCATTTTGGCCACAAATGTCTCTAGAACTGGACTTGGAGTCATTCTTTCACAAAAAGATGATAATAGAAGAGAACGTGTAATTGCTTATGCCAGTAGAAGTCTCAGTATGACAGAGCAAAACTATGCAGCATATAAACTGAAATGCTTAGCAGTAGTCTGGAGTTGCATTCACTTTGACACATATTTATGATACAAACTCTTTGGTATTACCACAGATCATAGAGATCTGGTCTGGTTAAATAACAAGAAAGTGCTGAAAAGAAAATATGCCAGATGGTCACAAATATTAGCACCATATAATTATATCATCAAATACAAAGAAGGTACCAAAAATGCCAATGCTGACTGTTTGTCAAGAATAAGACACATGTAAAAATCATGAACCTACTCATCAATTAGAGTATTTGACAAAGCAACAATCCAACAATTAGAAAGTTTTATTGAAAAAACCAACATTATATTCTATTTAAAAAGCAGTTTACAGAATTTTCAAAGCATTTGAAAATTGTCACAAAGTATTATTGGATCCAACCATGAACATAATAACAACCAACAGTATTGGACAACTTACCAACTCCCAATTTTAAGAATTCCAACAACAAGTTAATAATACAGTATTAGACTACTATAACAACTTAGAATTCAATGAAAAAATTAACTTTGATTTTGACGAAGCTCAATCTTGAAAGAAGAAGATAATATTATAGTTCAAGAATTTAATAGGAATTATAAATAATAGAAATTAGCCAATCATAAAATAGCACAGCAACAATTTATAAAAAAAAATAATTTACAAATAACAGCAAACACTATTTTACAATAGCAGCAAGTACTATCGTGCAAAAGCAATAAGCACTATTTTATAATAGTAGCAAGCACTATTTAGAAATAATAGAAATAGAGTATTATAAGACATTATTTTGTAAAACAATAATTATATATATATATAATAGTTTTTAATGATGAAAAAAAACAGCTTCAACTAGGAGCAACAAACATCTAAATAAAATCTTATTCAAAAATAATTAATAAAAAAAAAATAATAAATTAAATAAACATCACAATTATGATATTAACAATAAAATTTACATACTCTCTCTAGTGAATAAAACTATCATTCCATCTCTGAATTCTTTGAAAAAATAATCCCTGATCAAAATTATTCAACACATAAAATAGAGGAACTTATAAGAGACTGATTGCAATTAAAACAGGAGATCAACAATTAAAATATACCAAGAAAACACTTCCATAACACTATCCAGTTTGAAATGAAATTTAGAACTCCTATCTTGATATTCAAATGGTGCATAAAATTAGAAAGAAGAATCCAAGGTTCTAGTAAAGTTGTAACTAAATATGTCAAAGCAATCAGAAAGTTAATCAAGCAGGTAAACTTTAAAAGAAATTGGACAGAAAAACAGAAAACTTACTTCTTTACAAAAGAATTGAGAACTAATCTCTTATATGCTCTTTGGCCTCTTCTGGTCCTGAAAGACAATTCCACAATGGATATGGCCATTGAACTTGCCCAATAAATTAAAGACAACCAAAGGATGTACTTGGAATCTACACTTCTAGTTTTTGCTCTTGCTCCTGTTATGGCCTCTGTTTTTTAAATGGCTGCTATTTCTTTTGCTGCTCAAACTCAAAACCCAAATGAATAGTTGATAGACAGATTTACAGCTAATTTTGCCCAGTTATTGAAACCTTTAGTGCAAGCAGTCAAAAATAATCAACAATCTTAAAGACTCAGATTTGAATTCTATTTTAATCAATCTTAGCAACCCTCTTATTAAAAACAGCAAAATCATGGCCCACTTGTGTGCTATTGCTGTGAATTAACTGAACACTTTTTTAAAGATTGCAACAATCTTCTATTGCCTCTTCCAGTTTCTAGAAACAATAACAATCAAATCAACAAAACTATTAACAACAATGCCCCCAATCAAAGACCCAATCATGCCAACATCAATTTCTTTGGAGAGAATCCCCTTGTTGAAGCCATTGTTTATTAGCCTTTAAACTAGTAAATGCATCTCCAAAGAATGAGAGTACAAGCCAACCAGAAGAAAACCTCTTTTATGCTTTTAACCTAACTAATAATAACCATGACATGGATAAACTAGCAATCAACACTTCTGAATTAACAAGAAAGAAGAAAAAAGCCAAAGTTGATTTTGTTCTAGATCCAAAAAAAGCATCTATATTAATTACTAATAACAATGAGCCACTAAAGACTAGTTTTTAAAAATTCTTCAAAGTTAAAACTTCCAGAGATAATACAAAAATTTGGTCCTTAAAAATCTTATGAAAACCCCAGCACACATTACATTTGGCCAACTAATGACTCATTTACAGTTTAGAAAAAATCTTTGCAAGTTATTGATTTCAAAGAAAAAGACACCAAAAACCAATAAACATCCTCACCAAGCTGAACTCATTAACAACAGCAATGTCATTTTTCTGATTTGCAAAGCCCAAGTGGCTGGTTACTTTATTAACTTAATCCTAAACAATAAATCATTTGTCAGTATAATTGCCAAACACTTTCTGAAAGCTATTGAAAGAAAAATTGATGAACTCTTAACTAGACCAATAATCAATGTACATAGTGACAAAAAAAAAAAGCTTGATATAGCCAAAGCTATTCCTGTCTGCATCAATAACATTAGTATTAAGACTAACATAGAAATATCTGAAGCAAAAGAATATACTATTATTGTTGGCAATGAATGGTTTAAGAAGGCAAAAGCCTTGCTTAATTACAAACTTTGTGAACTAACGATCAAATGTGGTGAAAAATCTATTGTGGTTAAATGTTGTCATTAGACAACTCTTTCAGTATCCAAACAGAATTAAGAAGATGAGCAATCAGATAATGAAGAAGATCAAAAAAAAACAAGAAAAAACTGCTAAACTTGTCTATACTATCTTTACCAGTAATGACAAGTCACTAGATAATATTAAAGTTAACAAAAAAGGAATTATGGTAAATAGCAAGTTGATTTGCTGGCCTTACTATAATATTCTCAAAAAAATCTTTGATAGAAAGTCTGGCAAGAAAGCCAAATACAGCTATTGATGGCATAGTTTTTGTGCTAGATGCTGGTGCAATAAATCTTTGTATTCTCCTAGTGATAAATACAAGTTCTGTTTAATCTATTACAAAGATTAGGAGCCAATTAGTTTAATACCCAGAGAAGAACTAAAAAAAGTACAAAAATCTTTTGAAAATGAACTACCTGAAATCCAATTACTAGTTGTAGAACAAAAAAAATCTTCTTTTGAAGAAAAAAATGTGGATATTGAAAATCTGTTGGCTAAAAACAGTCCAGTTATCTTAAAAAAAGGTAATACTCCTGGATAATATTACTTAAGTAGAAAAACCAATCCAAAGTTATGAAAAAATGTGACCAGAACATGCCATAATACAGAATAATATACAAAAACATTGGATAACACATTATAACTTAAGATAGTACAGGATAATATATTATAATATAAGATAACACAGAATAACATGTAATAACACCAGATAATATGTTATAACATAGGATAACTAGTAATAACATAGAAAAACAAAGCAATAACAAAAATAACAAAGCAATAGTTAACAATAATAAAACAATCAGAAGCAATTCTGTAAAACCAAAAAAATATATAAAAGCAAGTAGTTGTAGAAAGTAGAAACAGAGAGACAGATAGATATAAACCACTAAACAAGAATCAAATATTCTTACTCTTTTCATCATTTATTCTATTCTATCTTTATTTTCTAAAATAAAATCAATTATTAAGAAATCAAAATCACAAATTCATGTTCTTGAACTTTGTGGAATTTATGTGAATTAAACATTGTGTCATATCTTTGTTCCAGAACAAATACTCTTAGCATAACTGTCTCAAACTATTAATGATTTGGACCAATTGCTCTTGATTACAGTAATTAATGATACTAATTCTTTTTTTTTCTTTTTTTCTTTTATTTTATTTTTTTATTTTTATTTTTATTTTTATTTCTTTTCTTTATTCTTTTGTGGAATAGCAACATAGTAAAATCAACTGTCTGGGAATAAATTTCGTGATAGCCTGATAAAAGAAAGAAGCTCTTTTTAGGTTTTTGGATATTAACATTATCTTGATAGCTTACCAGAAGGGCAAAAAAATAATGCCAAACCCTAATGATTGCACTCATTAGCTCGAAGAAAAAAGCACTTTTATAAGAAGTTGTAATCAGCGAGAACCAAAACTCTGTGCCTTATAACCAAAAAACTCAATGGGTAAATTCACAATCAGTAAAAAGAAGACCTTCAGAGACTGATAATCAAAACTAAGCCAGTGAAATTACACAAAACACATCTTATTAATAATTGAGAGCACCAAACGTTATCATCTCCTTATCCCACCAAGTATACCCATAACAACAAACTTATATAATACAACACATTATCACCATAAAGAAAACTTATTCCATCCATTTGAAGCCTTATTAATCTAATTAACACAATGATGAGTTCATCAAGAAAAAAATAACCTGAATGAAAAACCTTGAATTCATACAAAAAACCAAGAGTGAATAGGCTTTTCCAGTTGTAGTGGTATTTAAGAAAGATAGAACTCTATACCTCTGTGTTGATTACTGTCAATTAAATATCATCACTATAAGAAACATGTACTCATTCTTCAAAATTGATGCAATATTAGATAAATTCAATAGTGCTGTTTTCTTTTTAACTATTGACTTAACTGTTGGATTTTGGCAAGTAGAGATAGATCCAGAAAGCAGAAAAAAAACTGTCTTCATCACCAAGTATGGCACTTATGAATTCACAGTCATGCCTTTTGGTCTTACCAATGCTCCTCCCATTTTTTAATGCCTAATGAACAAAGTATTTGAATCAGTAAAAGAAAACTTTGTTCTGGTCTACTTAAATGACATAATAGTTTACTCAAAAACATGGGATGAATATCTTGAACATTTACAAAAGGTTTTTGACCTGCTTAAAAATACTGGCCTCAAGATCAACCCAATCAAATTTTTTTTTGGATGTCAATCCACCCAGTTTTTTGGTCATCTTATTATAAAAGATAAAATCTTCTCTGATTCAGCTAAGGTTAAAAAAGTCCAGAACATTAGACAATTAATGAATGTTTCTGAACTATATTCTTTTCTTAATTTGGCTTTTTACTATTGTAAATTTATCAAGAATTTCTCCAAAATTGCCTTTTCTTTCAATTAACTACTCAGAAAAAATGTCAATTACCACTGGGACACTCATCAACAAAAAGCTTTTGAAATTCCAAAGAAAAAACTTGTTACTAAACCAATCTTTAAGCAACCTGATTTGGACCAATCTTTTATCCTCCACACTAATACATTTAATTATGGATTTGGTGCTGTCTTTTTACAGAAAAATGAAAATAGCAGAGAACATACTATAGCATATGCCAGTAAATCCCTTACACTAGTAAAAAAAACTATTCAGTTACTAAACAAGAATATTTGGTAG
>JAAOMT010000659.1:0-66913 GCA_016748015.1 Geosiphon pyriformis | reverse complement strand
ATAAAAGATAAAATCTTCTCTGATTCAGCTAAGGTTAAAAAAGTCCAGAACATTAGACAATTAATGAATGTTTCTGAACTATATTCTTTTCTTAATTTGGCTTTTTACTATTGTAAATTTATCAAGAATTTCTCCAAAATTGCCTTTTCTTTCAATTAACTACTCAGAAAAAATGTCAATTACCACTGGGACACTCATCAACAAAAAGCTTTTGAAATTCCAAAGAAAAAACTTGTTACTAAACCAATCTTTAAGCAACCTGATTTGGACCAATCTTTTATCCTCCACACTAATACATTTAATTATGGATTTGGTGCTGTCTTTTTACAGAAAAATGAAAATAGCAGAGAACATACTATAGCATATGCCAGTAAATCCCTTACACTAGTAAAAAAAACTATTCAGTTACTAAACAAGAATATTTGGTAGTAGTTTGGGCTACTAATTACTGGAATTAATATTTTCTTGGTATGAAATTCCTAGTAATAACAGATTATCAAGCTTTGGTTTGGCTGTGCAATAAAAAGAAGCTAGAACACAAAAAAATAACTTGCTGGATATTCCACTTGGATGAATTCGACTATGATATTCAACACCATAAAAGAGCAAATCATCAAAATGTTAACACTTTCTCTAGACTTATTATCCAGTGATAATACAATCTTTCAACTAAACTAAACTTAATTATTAGTAATACTCTCATAAATAAATATGATAATAGATTTAGACAACTACTCTGCCTTAATAAAATTTTTGGATAAAGAACAATACTCATCAGAATATACTTAACAGTAAAGGAAACATTTGTGTAAACAATCAAATTTCTATTTGATCCACCAGAACCAATTATATAAAAGAAACAGAAAAGATCCTGATCACTTTCAGAAAGTCATCAGATTTGAAGAAAGAAAAATTGTAATATATAACATATACACTGACCCATTAGCTGGACACTTTGGAAAAACAAAGACAATTCAGAAAACTTTAGTTTGCTATTATTGGCTTGCCTTGAGAAAAGATATTGCTAAATACATCAAAATCTGTAACATTTGCCAAAAAAAAGACAAACCCAATTACAAAAAAGATATCCATCCAATCTCTGTTGGTCAACTATTTGACAGAATTGGTATAGATGTTGTTGGACCTTTAACAATAACTCTTGATAGCAACAAATACATTATTACAGCTACTGACTATTTTACAAAGTGAGTAGAAGCAAGAACTACTCCAGATCAAACAGCAGTCTTAATAGCAAATTTCATTTATGAAAATATTATCTGCTATTATGGCTGTTTCAAAGAACTTTTATCTGATAGAAAGAGAGCTTTTTTCAATACACTAGTTAAAAAACTTTGTAGAAAAATAAAAATATGTTATAAATTTTCTTTTTCTTACCACTCTCAAACAAATGATTTAGTAGAATGTTTTAATAAAACATTATGTGAAACTCTAGCCAAAACTAGTGAAGAAACAAACTTATAAGACAAAGTACTGTTTTTAGTTTTGTTTGCTTAAAGAACTGTAAATTATGACATAACAAGTTTTGAACTTTTTTATCTGCTCTATGGATGCATGGCAACACTACCAATAGAAACTAATATTGAGACAATATCTTTTGAAGAAATTACAATAAGAAATTACAAAAACATTTTACAAAGAAATCTTAGTATTATTCTTGACTCCTTGGTAAAAACATAGATAATTGCTTTTGAAAAGATAAAACAGTTTCAAGAAAAGCTTAAAAAAAAGAAAACCTATAAAACACTTTCTTTAAGTATTGGTGACTTAGTATTGGAATACTATTCAGACAAAGACAATGTTTATAATAATAAAGTTTCTAGCTGATAGAAAGAACCCTTTATAGTCAACAAAGTTTTGAACAATAATTCTTATATTTTTCAAGATCAATCTGGAACAATTTTTAATGATTGTTCTGTTCATAATACACAATTCAAGAAATATTATAAATAACCTAATTGGTTGTCTGTTGTAGTAATACTAATCCAAATGATCAGCAAAAATCAAGTATAAATAAATGCATTATTCCCAAAACAGTAGTATCTTTAATTAGCATGAACAATTATTTTCTGAATCAAAACATTCAAAACACTTTCTATATTTTCATAAGTATTGAATCAAAAACTATCCAAATACTACTCTGATCATTGAAAAACAAACCACCATAACTAATAACAGTAGAATACATATTGTTATTAGACCAAAGAAAACTACTACCAAAAGAAAAAAAATTGGTAGCAAAATAAATAAATATTTGTTAGAAAGTATAATAGCAGCTATACTTTCACCTTTTAGCACAATTGAAAAAACAATCCAAGAAATCTTGTCTATAAACAAAAATTTGTCATATAAAAGACAATTAGAACTCTATGGTCGCCTTAGAGAAATCATAAAGAATATGAAACTAATAAAGAAAACAACTTTAGAGATACAGACACAAATTTTGGGCATTATACGGTTAGATGTTCCAAGAGTTTTAACTATTGCTAAAAGAGCCAAAACTTTAATACAAAGATTTGGTCTCTTGGATACAAAACTTATTTCACTTCAAGTATTATATACCCTATCCACAAAAAACTTCAACAAACTAGTTAGCTTTGAGTTAGATAAAACTTTTCAAATAGATTATACCATAAATGGCTTGATTTTGCTGAAGCTCAATTTTTTTGGAGAAGATGATATTATGATTGAAACTTATACTTCTTATTAATTATTACATGTATTAGCCACTAATGTCATATAATTAGCCATCCTATTTTTAGAAAGTGATCATTAATCTAATCAATAATCTGATTATTGACCTGATCATTAATCTGATCATTAATCTAATTAATAACCTGATTATTGATCATTTTTGATAGCTATATAAGCAATGAATCTTTTAGCTATAGAAATGTATATAAGAATCAAAGAAATAAAAGAAATAAAATAACAACTTTATCTTAATCTTTTTTTTTTTGCTAATTTCTCTTTCCTTACTATTAAGTATCCAATGTTAGAAATGATTATTTGGAGTTTCAAAGCAAATAACAAATCCATAGCTTGGTGTTTAGTTAATATAATAATATTGGTTTCTAAAAGTTTTCATGATCTGAAGGTTTTGGTTAAGTTCTTTGTATAATAAACAGAGATTTAATGGTGTGCAATTCTTTTGTGTAGAGTTTCCCAATTTCTGTTTTCAGCTTGGTAACTGGTTATTTCTGACAGTCATGTTCTTTTGGTAAGCTATCTGTTAATATATATAATTCTATTTTTATTTCTGGGTTTTTTACCAGGCTATCTGTAATGTTAATAACTCAATGTTTTTATTTTTTAATCAATTAGTCAACAACAAGAAATAACAAAGCAAAAATAAAATAAAAGAAAATTAAAAGAAAATTAAAGAAATAAGCCAAGGCAATAAATGTTAGTATCTTGTCAATAGCTGTAATTAAGAGTTATTGTTTTAGCATGGTTAAGTATCAATTACTATTAACATAAAGTGTTAATAATGGAGAGTAGATTGAGATGCAAATAATGATTTATTAATATTTGTGATATAGAAGATTGCTTAAATTAAATCTAAACTGAGAAGTTTGTCTTTTTTGCTTCTAATACTATTGCTATATATATATAATTGATGTTCTATGAGATCACTCACATTCTCAAGCAATATGCTATAATTTTTTGAGCAATGCTCACATTGCTAAGCAATATGTCCTACTTTTCTAACATTGCTTCATATTGCTAAGCAATATGCTCACATGCTAACTACTACTCTCCTATTGGTTTACTATTTTCTATATATGTTTTTCTTTTTATAAATAATATTATCTTCTCCTTTTAATATTGAGCTCTGTCAAAATTCTCATTTTGAATTATGTTGAATACTTTTTTTTTCAAGTAGTGTCTGTTCCACTCTACTTTTTATTTCTTCAATTTGTGAGTTGTTTATTTTTTCTCATTGGTTGATGGTTATTATTTCTATGTCAAAGTATAACAATACTTCTGGGTAGTTTTGAAATATAGTGTATAGTCAATAAATGATTCTAATATGTAATTTCAAGTTTGTTTTCTTTTCAATAATGTTTTCAATGTTCTGGATTATCTCTTGATTGAAGATTCTCTTGGATTTGTTGAGATATAACTTCTGAATATTTACTTTTTGTCCCAATTAATAGTAACAGTATGGTATTAAAAGTTGGTCTAACCATTTATTCTAATTTTTTTTTACCAGTTCTTTTGTTGGAACTATGCTGGTTATCTTTCCAAAAGTGTTCTTTACTTTCTCTACTATTTTATCCAACCAGTTTATTGATTGTTTCTGTGGTTGCTAGTATAGTGTACTTTTCTCTTTTTGTTTGGTGTTTTAATAACAGATTGTTTGGTTGTTGATGATAATTTCTATGTTTACTTGCTGCTAACTTAAAACCTGAAACAATTTTTGAGCTAAAGTGTGAATATAATCTGGTATTTTCATTTTTCTTTGTTGTTTTTGTTATGTATACCATGTTTTTATATACTCTTTTGGTTGTTCAATTTAACATATTTGGTTCAATTATTATGATTAGTTCCAGATTTCATGAAATCTTATCTGGTTGGACTAGTATTCTCTGTACTCCTAATTGTAGAATATTACTGATAGATAATAACACTATATAGTGATATGATTTCAGTCAATCACTATGTGCTGCTTTGGTTAAGATTTTATTCTTCAACCTTAATTTATAAGCTCTATTTCCTAGAATTTCTTCTATGTAAAATAGTCCATCCTATTTGGGGTCAAATTTTCCACTCCATTGTTTTTTTGCTTTGGTATAATGTAAAAGTACTTTGTCTCCAATCCTGAATTCAACTGATTTATCTGGTAGTTGGTTATCGTGTCTTTTTTTTTGTGACTTTTGGATATTATTAGCTGCTTTTTGTCATTTGTTTTCCAGTGTCTCTATTAAGTCATATGTTTTTCTTAACAATGTTCTTTGAAAATTTTCTTTTGTTATTGGTTCTGTTAGATATGTTCTGACTTCTATTTTAACTGATAATGTTGTTGTTCTACTGTATACTAATTCAAATAGTGTTGCTTATATAGTGTTTTGCTTTATTTTCTGGTAAGTAAATAATACTAATAATATAAATAAATCTTATTTGTCTTGGTTTTTTTGGCTGATTTTGGCTATTGTGTTACACAATGTTTTGTTAAACTTTTCAACTAACCTATTTGTTTGTAAATGATATAGTAACAATAATGGTTTTTTTATTTCAAATCTTTGACTTAATTCTGCTAATGTTCTATTTACAAAATGAGTTTTTTGATCTGATAATAGTTTTTTTGGACATTTATGTTAACAGATCAAATTTTAATAAATGAATTTGGCAATGAATTTTGTATCTGCTCTTTAAATGGCTTTTGTTTCTGGCTATTTTATAAGATAGTCCATGGCTACTGCAATATATCTGTTGTCTCTGCTGGTTATTGTTAATAGTTTAACTAGATCAATTCTAATGTGATTGAATAATTGTTCTACTTTGATTGGTCTTAATGGTTCACTGAGTTTTATTTCTCCTCTTCTCTGATAAGCATTACAATTTTAAACATATTGAATGATGTTTGGATACATTGATGGCCAATAATATTTTTTTTTGATTTTTTCTATGGTTGCTTCTTTGTGAAAATGTCCTGTTGTTGAATCTAAGTACATGTTGAATAATATTGTCCCTTTTTTTGGTTCTGTAATTACTCTGGTTGGTTGATCTGGATTTCTTTTATTTCTCTAATAAAATATATTTTGATGATTAATAAAATATTTTAATTGCCATTTTATGTTGTTTTGTTCCTTTTGAAATAATTTTTTCTTGAACAATTGGGTATTTATATAATGTTAGATTTGTTGGTATTTTTGTATATTCATTTTTTGTTATATTTTTGGGTTAAAATGTTTTTAGATTTGTCTTATTCATGATAAGCCATCAGCATTTCCATTTTTTTTTTCCTTTTTTGTAATATACTGTATAATTAAATGGTGAAAGTTCTATTTTTCATCTGGCATGGTGATTATCTCCAAATTCTTGCTTTTGGATTTAAGTTAATCTTTTATGATCAGTGTATACATCAAACTTTTGACTCAAGTATTCTTTCTATTTGATAACAGACCAATAGATAGCTAAGTATTTTAGTACTGGCATTCTATAGTTCTTTTCAGCTGGACTTAAGTTATGGCTAGCATATACTACTGGGTGTTCTCTTTCATCTGGTCTTTTTTGAGATAGTACTGCTCCTAATGCTTGACCAAATGCATCAGTTGTAATTATGAATGGCTTGCTATAATCCAGATAGATCAGTACTGAAACTTGAATAAGTTTTTTTCTTAATGTATTAAAAACTTCTTGCTAAGTTTCTGTTCATTCATATTTGGTGTTCTTTGTTTGGAGCTGGTGTAATGGCTGTGCTATTTTGAAAAAGTTTTTGATAAAATGGCAGTAGTAACCTGCAAATCCCAAAAATGTTTGTAATTTAGTCAAGTTGGTGGATACTGGAAAGTTCTTAACTATCTCAATTTTGTTTGAATCTATCTTGATTCTATCTTTGCTTATAATATATCCCAAGAATTTTAGCTCTGTTTTTCTGAAGAAGCATTTGGTGGTGTTTAGCTTTAATATGGCTTTTTTTAGTCTTTCAAATACTTGTTGGAGATGATGTAAATAATCATTAAATGTTTTTGAGAACACATTGGTGTTATCCAGATATACAACTACTGATTTTTATAGCAGTTCTGTATAGACAATTTCCATGAGCCATTGAAATATAGCTGGAGCATTTATCAAACCAAATGGTATTACTTTAAATTTGAAATTTTCTTCTTGAGTTGTAAAAGCCATTTTCTTCTTGTTTTCTAGTTTTATGACTACTTGCCAGTAACCATTGTCTAAGTCTAGAGTTGAAAACTATTTTTTTCTTTCAAAAGCATCAAACAGTTCTTGTATCTTTGGAGTCAGATAGCTATCTCCTTTGGTCACTCCATTCAGTTTTTAGTAATCCACATAAAAGTGGATTTTCCTATTTTTCTTATGAACTAATACCACTGGTAATGACCATGAACTCATTGATGGCTGAATTAGTCTGTTGTCAAGCATTCGATTGATTTTTTGATGAATAATCTTATGACTGGCTGGTAGTACTTAGTATGCTCTTTGTTTAATTAGCATTGTGTTTCCAGTTTTTATCTGATGTTGGATGATGTTAATTTTGCCAAATTCATTTTTGCTGGTAAAAATATTATTGAAGTTGTTGAGTAACATCTTAAGCTGCATATATTGTAATGAGTCTAAATTTTCTAAGTTCATCTGTTCTAATTGTTTTGGTTGGAACAAATAACATTTTTCTCATTCATATATTGTTTAAGATGTAATATCTATGTATTTGCACAGTTGTGGAAAATTTGGAATAGTGTTTGGCAGTTGGTCCTCAATTTTGGTGGTTAAATATCCAATGGTAGTTCTTTCTAGTATCTTGATAATGTTTCCCGTGTTGTTGTAAATAGGAATTTTGATGTGACTATGGCTCTTGGCTGATATGTGTAGATTAACTAATCTAATCTCTCCTGATTCACAAAGTGTTGCTTCTGCCTCAAAATTTAAACCTGATTCTTTACTTTTCTCTCTATGATTACTATGTACTGATTATATAGTGGAATAAAAATTAATTGATGGATAGAGATAATTTCTCCCTTGTTAACAATTTTTTTCTTTGCTATATTAATTAGTATATCTATTCTACCCATAGATTCAAAACTCTGTATTCTTCTAACTGTAATCCTTAATTCTTTTCTGTTTTCTACTAATACTAATTAAGCTATTTTAATCAGAGACAGGAATATTGCCTGTGCTATCTTTTTGTTTGGCTCTATAATATAGGCCTTTTCTGAGTTATTTTGTAGTATTGCAATAATATTTCCTACATATTCTGTATCAATTATTCCTCCTTTAATGTTGATTTTTTTTTTGCTAAGTTATTTCTAGATGCTAATTAAACTATTGTTGTTGCTAAAATTTCTAATACTACTTTGAGATTAATGCATGTATGCAAATGTGGTTCCAATTTAATAGTATTCTTCCCTGGATATCTCAGATCAAATCCAATATTGGTATTATGCACACATTCTGGCATAATACTTTTATTGTTGTCACTAAACTATTTGAATTTCTGTTTTTTGGAGAGATTAGAAAGCATAATGTATATTTTGGGGTTTAAATCAGAGTCCAAATCATTGTTATTTTTGTTGTCATATTAAGTGAAGCTGGAATTGTTGTTTTTGTCATCATTGTTGGAGCTTGAATTAGGATTGAAAGTTGATTTTAATTTTGATGCACAGCTGCTGATTGGTTTGTCTTCCTTTAGAATCGTGTAAATCATGTGTAGTGGTGAATTGTAAATAAAGTCACACTTATTATAATATTGAAAGTTATATGAGATCAAATAACAGTTACATAATTATGTGTTTATTTTTTCCAACCATTGCTCTTGTTCTTTTCAAATGGATGCTAATTCTTGGTAGTGCTCATGGAATTGTTCTGAGTTCATAGGCTTTAGGATAATATCTGAGTTTGGGTCCAGTTGAGTTTTATGAGTTCTAGTGAGTTGTTTTTGATCATTCTTATTTCTTTTGGTAATGTTTCTTTGATTTTGGTAAGTGCCATTTGCCAGATTTTGTCATTATTATATGAACAACCATCCAGATGTTTTATTGCTCTTCTTCAAACAGCTTCTATAAGAGTCCTTTTTCTTATCCAGTCACTGATTAGAATCATGTATTAGCACAATTTGTCACAGATTTTTCTTCATTCAAGAATGTTGTTCCATATTCCTTTATCTAATAGAGTTTCTCCACAAGTGAAACAAGATTTGTTGTCCCATTTTCCTTGTTTCTTATTATTGTCACAGCATACACTTATTGATAACAATTTCTTGCCGCAATCAATGCATACCAGTTTCAGTTGGCAGTAGTTGGATGGTTGTAGTAGAATATAAGTGTTGTTACAGGTAAACTTGATGGGTATGGGAAATGGTAATATTTAGTGCTCTCAATTATGGATAATGCATCTTCTGTGTAATTCTGTTGGCTTAGTCTTGATTATCAGTCTCTGAAAGTCTATTCCTGGATGTGAATTTATCCGTTGAGTTTTTTAGTTATAAGGCACAGAGTTTGTCTTTCATTGATTGCAACGTTTTTCATAAATGTGAGCTTTCTTTTCTGAGCTAACAAGCGCAGTCGTTAGGGTCTGGTGTTGTCTTTTTACTCTTCTGGTAAGCTAACAAGATAATGTTAATATCCAAAACTTAGGGGAAGCTTCTCTCTTTTACCAGGCTATCACAAAGTCTATTTCCAGACAGTCGATTTTACTATGTTGCCGCTCCACAAAAAATAAGACAGAAAAAAAAAAAAAAAGAAAAAAAGATAAATTAGTATCGTTAATTGTCATGATTAAGAGTGATTGGTCCAAATTGTTAATAGATTCAAGGCGGTTATGCTAAGAGCATCTGTCCTAAAATGGAGGTACAAAACAAGGGTTAATTCATGTAAATTCTACAAAGTTTGAGAACATAAATTCGTGATTCTGATTTCTTTTTAATAATTGGTTTATTTTAAGAGATAAAATAGGGAAAATAATAAAGGATGAAGGGGTATGAATATTTAATTTTTGTCTAGAGGTTCATATCTATCTGTCTGTCTTTTCTCATTTCTACAACTACTTGCTTTTATATATTCTTTTGGTTTTACAGAATTGCTTTTAATTGTCTCATTATCACTAACTATTGCTTTGTTGTTTCTGTTATTGCTTTGTTTTTCTATGTTATCACTAGTTATCCTATGTTATAACATGTTATCTGACATTATTACATATTATTCTGTGTTATCCTGCATTATAACATGTTATTCTACATTATTGCACACTATTCTGTGTTATCCTACATTATAATAGTTATCCTATATTATAATGCATTATCCAACGTTATTGCACATTATTCTGTGTTATGTCACGTTTTAGTCATGTTTCTTCATAATTTTGGATCAGTTTTTCTACTCGGGTAACATTATCTCTCTCTTTTTAAAATTGAGCTCCTGTAAAACTGTATGTATCTGTTATCATGGCTTCGTTCATGTAATGTTTGATTGTTGCCTCGAGTATTGTCTTTTGTAGGTCTTTGAACTGTTGATTGGTTATTTGCCCTATGTTGTTAACCATTATAGTTTTCATAGATCCATTCAGTAGTATGTTTGGGCAATGTTAGAAGGTGGTGTATAGTCAGTATGCTGCTTTGTAATGTAGGGTCAGATTGTTTTTTCCTACAAATTTTTCTACTTGTTGTATTGCTTCTTTGTTGAACGTTTTCTGGCTGAGATCTTCATATGGTGTTTTCAAGTCAAGCTGTTTTCCAATTTTGTAGAACCAATAAGCTGGAGAAAGTCTTTCTTTCTATTTCTGGGCATTGTCAGGTGTCCACTCCCCTGTTTTGGGGAGTTTAGTCCCATGAGCTAAAGCTTCTTTTATTTCTTCAAGCTCGGAGTAGTCAGGTTCATTATATTCGGGTGTCCAAGGGTTGTCCTTGATTTCTCATATTTTTTCAGGCATGGCGCCATTAGTCTTGGCACTTGCCATTCTCCAGATTTTGTGGTCATCGTGTAAATAACCGTCCAGTCTGTTGAGGGCTCATTTTCAAGTGTCCTCAATGGAGGTTCTCTTTCATACCCAATCATTGATTAATATGGTGTATTGACAAGCCTTGTTGCATGTTTCTCCTCTGCCAGGCACATCATTCCAGAGTCCTTCATCTGGCAGGATTTTGCCACATGCAAGGCATGGCATGTTGTCCCACTTGCTTCATTATTTTGGTTGTCCAAATCTTTCCAGTAAACAAGGTCTGTAATAATATTTGGTGGTGGTGGGCCATTCTTTGTTGTCTCTGATACATGTGCCCATAGTGGATAGTTTTTTTTCACAATCGACACATATTAGTCTTAGGAGTTGGTAAAATAAGTTTCTTTGGTCTGAGATTACGTATCCTAGTGATAACAATTGGAGTTTTTTTTCGGCTCTGCCTTTTCTTTTTTCTTCTCAGGTTGGTGGTGGGGGTAGTTCAGTTTGATAATCATCCGCCCATAAAACCTGATAGGTCTTGATAGTTGGTGGTATTGATGTGTCTTTGAATTCAATAAAGGATTCCTTAGTACGTTAGATTTTAAAGTGTCCGCACATAGCTGGAACTTGGGCATGCTGTCCGTTGAACATGAGTTGAAGTTCTTGGGTGTTCCAGTCGAAAGTAGCGTTGGCTTTTGACAACCAATCGTTTCCTACTAGAGCTTGATATTGAGTAGCTTCCATAACAAGTATTTTGGTAGGGATTTGGATTCCATTAATCTTGAAAGAAAAGTTGTCAATTTCTCCTATTGGGGTTTTTGTGTTTTCATCTGCTGTAATGATCCAAGTGGTAGCAGCATGGTCTACTTGGCGACCTAGTTGGTCTATGAGCTGCTTCGTGATTATGCTACCAGCTGATCCGCTATTCAGGATTAATTTAATGTCTATTTCTCCGACTCTAGCATCAGTGTATAGAGCCATTATTGGTTTATTCTGATTGATGACTGCTCCACTAAAAAGACTATGGGTGTTCAAATTATCAATGTCAAAAAGAAATATGGTGGCTAGAGTGGTATCTTCAGTAATAGTGGCTGGTAGGATATTGCTTTTTGTTTGCTTGGAAGGTTGGGAGATTCATTTTATATCCCCCCCTTCCACAGGTGTAGATTTATCAAAACTCTGGTCTTTCATAAGACTGAGATAGGAAGCTTGATTCAGGTATCCAGTTGGTATTGGTCGAGATTGGACAGGACCGCGAGGAATTGGTCGAGATGGTCCACTGTTGGTTTGCACCTAATTGTTGTTGGGATTCCTCCATCCCTAATTATAGTCTATAGCTCGAGGTCTGGACGGGCTGTAAGGAGAAGTTTAATAGTGAGAGATTGCTTGTGTCATTGGTAGTGGTTGATAATAATTCTGGGGCAGTGGTTGAGTGTACAGAACTTGTTGTGCGTATAAGAGCGGTTGATTCTGAGGTATAGAATATTGGAGTACCATGTTTTGCTGATATCTGATGCCAGCAAAAAAAGAAAAAATTGACAAGTATCCGGTTCAAGAGGCAACAAGCCAGACTTAATGATTCGAGCATTTTTCAAACAAAAGTGGAACAAAATTGCATACGTCGAAAGCGGAAAATGGAAATCGACAGGCATAAAAACCCATAATGATCATAATAAGTTGGCTTGTTTTACCTCAGACGGGTATACCAATATTTCAAAAAGGACCAAAAAGGATAAGCTGTATAAATTCTGCATTGTATTTGGTATAAATATTACAGGTAAAAAGACATATTTCATTCAATAATGTAGATAATATTCTATTGTCTAATTGTGTTTTGATAATTAGATGACCACTGTATTGATGTATACAGATTGTTACGAGAAAAAGATATAAAGTTTTACCTCCCTATCATAAAAGCCAAGATTTCTTTACATAACGAAACTGTGGATAAAGTTGAAGAATTTGTGTATGCCTTATTAATCTTACGGGTAAGAAATTTTGAAAAACCAAAAATCAGTCTTTTAATACTATACACCATTACTAAGGTTATTTTATCTTTAGAACGGGTTACTGGTAAATCTTTATGAATTCAATCAGATTTTATTAAAGAAATCTAGGTCAGCCACCAAACAACATGATTCCTCCGAAGAAGATTCTACTATCAGAACCCCATAAAAATAGAATTTTAATGCGAATCTTTTTTAGGATATTTTTTATTTGTACCAGTTGTTTTGACAACATTTTTACTGTGTAAATAAAACAATGACACATATTTAATGATTTGAAGTATTAAAGGGACGTATGGTGCAAACTATTTATAATCATCAAAAATGTAGATCAGTTCGAAATTTTAAATGATGATTTTCATGTGTTTTTATTTATATAATTAAATTTTATTGGTTAATATACATGTGTTTTTAATATATTATTTATAATAAAAAATAAAATTTTATTAAATTTTATATAATATAAAACCAAATACAGTATTACAAAGTTTGAATATTATTTAATTTGTCTAATTCTTCAAAAATATTATTCGGAATTCTTCTATAAGATTTATACTTTTTTATAGCATATTTTATTAATTTTCTACTAAGACCTTTTCTATAAAGATTTATATAACACCAATATTTTCTTGAAAATTGTCTAATAGTTATTAAAGATACTGATTCAAGACTTTTAGACCCTGTTTTTTGTAATTTTTCCATGAATAATCATATTTGTTACATACATATTTTTTAGCAGCTCTCTAATATCTTTTAATAAAATTTAATTTGCAATAAAATTTTGAAAAAAATTGTATTTATGTCTCATACTTTCAATTAATTCTTCAATTGCATTTTTTGAACAAAAAAATCAGTTCTAAAAATATTATTCAATATGCTGTTACAGGTGATTATTTGGAGTCTAAAACAAATAATAAATCTATAACTTGATGCTTAATAACTAATGCAAATTGGTAATTCTTGAAGGTTTTAGTAGAGTTCTTTGTATAATAGACAGAGATTCAATAGTGGTTTTTAGTAGCCTTTCAGAATTGCAATTATATTAATTTTTTTCTTGGCTTGGTGGCTGGCAATCTTCTAGTAAGTAATCCTTAAATTCAAGTGTTTGCTCTCTTGTAGAAGTTTTTTACCAGGCAATTCTTAATGTCAGTAACTCAGTGCTTAATTTTTAATCAATTAGTATACAACAAATAAAAAATAAAAAATAAAATAAAATCAAAACATAAAAAAATTTGGCCAAGACAATTTAAAAATTAGTATCTTATTAATAGTTATAATCAAGAGTTATTAGTTTAGTGTAGTTAAGTATTAATATTTATCAACATAAGTTGTTGATAAAAAAAAGATAGATTATAATAATAATAAATATTTTATTGATATTTAATATGTCTTATTTTAAGTTATAGAATACTATCATATGAAAAAATGGGTAGAAAGTTGAAACAAAATATTTTTAAAAAAACTAAGAATTTTTTTTTCTGTTTCTAATACTATTGTTATATATACATAAATTTTGTTATATGAAATTCCTTGAATTTTTTAATTTTTTAGTCAAGAATCCTAGAATTTCTGAAATTCTGTAATTTTTTGAAAAAAATTCTGGAATTTTGGAATTCTGCAATTTCTTATACTAGAATCCTGTAATTTTACTTTTATTGTATCTTATTTTAATTGACTACTTTGTACTAATATATAATTTTTATATTTTATAAATATTATTATTTTCTTCTTTTAATATTGAGCTTTATCGGAATTTTCTATATTTTCTAACTCTCTATCTTTGATTAACTCTTGAACTTTTTTTTCAAGAATTATTTGAGTTATTTTGATCTGTAATTTTTCAAATTAAGCATTGGTCATTTTTTTTAATTAGTTAATAATAACTGTATCTATCACTAGATTAAGTAATATTGCTGGTCAATCTTGAAATCCTGTGTATAGCCAATATATGGCTTATGTTTGTGTAGACAGATTGGTTTTTTCTACAATTTATTTGATTTGTTGTAGTATTGCTGTATTGAATAGTTGTTTTGTTTTGTTAGTATACAAGTTCTGAATATTTATAATTTGTTTTAAGTAATAATAACAGAAGTTTCTTAGAAATTGTTGTAACCACCAATTCCAAGTTTCCTTGGTTATTTTTTGATGTTTCTGGTGTTTCTATTAATAACTTTACTTTTGCTATTATCTTGTCTATAGTGTTTTCCAATTTTCTGTGTACTTAGTATTGGAGTTTTTTTTTATTATCTTTGTACTGAATGATTTATTGGTTAATTGTGATTTTTAAGTTTGTTTGTTGAATCAATTGGAATAGTTGTTGTGCAAATAAATAGATATTATTGGTAATTTCTATCTTTTTATTATTGCTTTTGGTCATGTTTACTATGTTTTTATATACTATTTTGTTTGATCAATTTGATGTGTTTGTATTGATAATTGGTTCTAAATTTTGTGAAATCTTATATTACTGATGAATAATAATACTGTATTATAATATGGTTTTAGTTAATTACTGTTACTTATAAGAAAAATGTATAAAAAAAAATAGGAAGAAAACAGATAAACCAATAAAAAAGTAGTAGTTAGCATATAAGCACATTGCTTAGTAATGTGGAGCAATGTTAAAAAATTAGGGCACATTGCTTAAAAAATTATAGCACATCATTTAAGAATGTAAGCAATCTCATAGAACTTAAATTATGTATATATAACAAGAACATTAGAAGCAAAAAAAAATAATTTAAGAATTACTGATATCTTTCCATTATCACATCTCTATTATAATTATCAATATCAATAAATAATTATTACTATCTAAATCACTTTCTCTACTATTAATACTTCATGTTAATAGTATTGAATACTTGATTATGCTAAAACAATAGCTCTTGATCATGGTTATTAATAGGATATTAACATTACTTGCCTTGGCTTACATTTTATTTTTTTTAAATTTTTTTTTGTATTTTATTTTTTTATTGTTACTAATTAATTAAAAATTAAGCACTAAGTTATTGATGTTAAGGATTGCCTAATAAAAGACCTCTGTGAGAGAGTAGACACTTAAAATTAAGGATTACTTACCAAAGAATTGCCAGCCACTAAGCTGAAAAAAAAATTAATGAAATTACGATTCTGGGAGGCTACTAAAAACAACTATTGAATCTTTGTCCATTATACAAAAAACTTAACCAAAACCTAATAATTGTATCAGCTATTAGCATCAAGTTACAGATTTGTTATTTAATTTGAAATTCCAAATAATTATCTGTAACATCAGGTTGTAAAAGCCATTTTCTTCTTATCTTCTGGTTTCATGGCTACTTACCAGTAATTACTGTTTAAGTCTAAAGTTGAGAATTATTTCTTTTCTCCAAAAGCATTAAAAAGTTCTTGGATCTTTGGGGTTGGATAGCTATCTCCCTTTGTTACTCTATTAAGTTTTTAGTAATCTACACAAAAGCAGATTTTTCTATTTTTCATATGAACTAATACTATTGGCAATAACCATGGACTTATTAATAATTGAATTAATCTATTGTCTAATATCTAATTGATTTTTTATCAGATAATTTTATGGTTTGTTGGTAGTATTTGGTATGTTTTCTGTTTAATTGGCATTATATCTCCAGTTTTGATCTGATGTTAGATAATATTAGTTCTGCCAAATTCATTTTTACTGGCAAAAATGTTATTAAAATTGTTAAGTAATATCTTCAGCTGCATATGTTGTAGTGGGTCTAAATTTCTCAAATTCATCTGTTCTAATTGTTTTGGTTAGAGTAAATAACATTTTTCTTATCCATATATTGTTTGTAATGTAATATCCACATCTCTACACAGTTGTGGAAAGTTTGGAATGAAGTTTGGTGGTTGTTTTTCAACTTCAGTGCTTAGATATCTGATAGTGGTTCCTTTTGGTATTTTAATAACATCTTCTGTTATATTATAAATGAGAATTTTGATATGTTTTGGGCTTTTGGGTGGTATGTAAAGATTGGTAAGTCCAATCTTTTCTAATTTGCAAATAGTAGTTTCCACTTTAAAAATTTGAGCTTGATCCTTTATTCTCTTTTCTATGGCTAATATGTATTGGTTATATGGTGGAATAGAAATTGATTAATGGATGGAGATAATTTCTCTCTTGTCAAAAATCTCTTTTTCTGCTATATTGACTGGTATATTTATTCTATCCATAAATCTAAATCCACTAATTCCTCTAGCTATAATTCATAATTTTTTCCTGTTTCTTACTAATACTAATTGAGCTATTTTAACCAGAAACAGAAATATTGCTTGTGCTATCTTTTTATTTGGTTCTATAATATAGGCCTTTTCTGAGTCATTTTATAGTATTGTGATAATATTTTCTATATATTCTGCATTAATTATTTCTCCTCTAATATTGATTTCTTTTTTTGCTAAACTATTTTTAAATGTTAATTGAACTATCATTGTTGCTGGAATTTTCAGTGCTACTTTGAGATCAATGCAGGTGCATGAATGTGGTTCTAATTTGATGGTTTTTTTTTCCAGATATCTTAGATCAAACCCTATATTAGTATTATGTACATGTTCTAACATGATATTTTTATTATTATTGCTGAACCATTTAAGTTTTTGCTTTTTGGTGAGGTTAAAAAGTGCAATATATTGTTTTGGATTTGAATTGGAGTCCAAATTATTGTTATTTTTATTGCCATTTTGAACAGAGCTGGAACTATTGTTTTCATTATCATCATTGTTGGAGTTTAAATTGGGATTGAACTGTAATTCCAATTCTGATACACAATTACTGATTGGTTTTTCCTCTTTAAAAATTGTGTAAATTATGTATGTCAGTGGATTGTAAATAAGATCACACTTATTACAATATTGGAAATCATATGGAATCAAACAATGGTCACATAATTGAGTATTTAGCTGCTTTAAACATTGTTCTTGCTTCTCTTTAATAAGTGCTAATTCTTGGTAGTGTTTGTGAAAATGTTTTGGATCTATAGAGTCTAGGACAATATCTGAATTTAGGCTCCAATTGAGTTCTATGGATTCTGATGGGTTGTTTTTAATTGTCTTTATTTTTTCTGGTAATGCTCCTTCAATTTTGGTGAGTGCTATTTGCCATATTTCATTATTGTCATGTGGACACTCATTCAAACATCTTACTGCTCTTCTTTATGCTACTTCTATTAGTGTCTTTTTTCTTATCCAGTTACTTATTAAGATTGTGTATTAGCATAATTCATCACATATTTCTTTTTACCTTAAAATGTTATTTCACATTTCTTTGTCTAATAGAGTTTCTTTACATGCAAAGCATGGTTTATTATTCCACTTTCCTTGTTATTTAGGTCATTTAAAATGCTCTAGAATACATAATTAGCAATAAAACTTTGTTGCCATTGTTTATTTCTTGTTATTGCTATAGCATGCACCCATTGATAACAATTTTTTGTCACAATTAACACAAATAAGCTTTGATCAGTAATAGTTTGGCTGGGTTTGTGATATATAGGTATATGATATATATGTGGAAGTAATGGCTTGGGCTGGTTTTTTTTTTCTTGTCTTTTTCTTTTCTCTTTTTTTCTTAGATAAAAATTGATGATAGTTTGTTATAGTCATTATTGGTTCATAAAACTTAGTAGACTTCTCAAATAGGTTTGTTTACTTCTTCTTCAACATTAATTAGTGGTGCTAGTGTAGTCATAGATTTAAAGTAACCACAAGTTGCTGGTATGTACATATGCTGGCTATTTTGGCTGAGTTGTAATTCTTAGATGTTTTAGTCAAACACAGTGTTTATCTTGGACAGCCAGTTATTACTAACTAAAGCTTGATACTGGGTGGCTTCTATTACCAACACCTTGATGGTATTACAGATGATTATTTGGAGTTTCAAATCAAATAACAAATTTGTAACTTGGTGCTTAATCAATATAATTATGTTGATTGCTGAAGGTTGTTTGTATCTGAAGGTTTTGGTTGAGTTTTTTGTATAATGAACAGAGATTCACTATGGTTGGTTTAGATTGTTTTCTCCAGTTGTTTTCCCAATTTCTGTTTTCAGCTTGGTGGCCAGTTTAATCTGGCAGTCATGTTCTTTTGGTAAGCTATCTGTTAATATATATAATTCTACTCTTATTTCTGGATCTTTTACCAGACTATCTATGACATCAATTACTCAGTGCTTTAATCCTCTTAATCAATTTAGTAAATCACAATAAAATCAAAGAAAAAAAAAGAAAAAAAAAAAAATAAAGAAAATAAAGAAAGAAAATAAAGAAATAAGCCAATGCAATTACAAGTTAGTATCCTGTCAATAGTCATGATCAAGAGCTATTGTTTCAGTGTAGTTAAGTATCAATTACTATCAACATGAAGTGTTAATAGTGGGAGTAAATTTGAGATAGAGAATAATTATTTATTGATATTTGTGGAATGGAAGGTCGCTTCAATAAAATCTAAACTGAGAGGTCTTTAACTAAGAAATTCTGTCTTTTCTACTTTCAACACTACTATTATATATATATGATTTGAGTTCTATGAGATTGCTCACATTCTCGAGCAATGTTCTATAATTTCTCAAGCAATGTTCACATTGCTGAGCAATGTGCCATGATTTTTGATATTGTTCCATATTGCTAAGCAATAAGCTGTAATTTCTGATATTGCTCCACATTGCTGAGCAATATGCTCATGTGCTAATTACTATTTTCTTATTGATCTACTGTTGTTCTATATCTGTTTTCTTTTTATGAGTAACATTATCTTCTCCTTTTAATATTGAACTCTGTCAAAATTTTTGTTTTGAATTAATTCTAATACTTCTTTTTTAAGTATTGTTTGTTTGATTCTGTTTCTCACGTCTTCTACTTGTGTATTGTTCATTCTTCCCCATTGGTTAATGATTATGGTTTCCATGTCAGAGTGTAACAGTATTTTTGGATAGTTCTGAAATATGTTGTGTAGTTGGTACATTGTCTTAACATGCAGTGTTGAATTTGTTTTCTTTCCAATAAATTCTTCAATTTGTTGTATTATGTCTTGATTGAATATTCTCTTGGATTTGTCAATATACAACTCCTGAATATTCAACTTTTGACCTAACTGATAGTAGCAATATGATATTGGAAGTCATTCTGTCTATTGCTTCTAATTTTTTTTTGTAAGCTCTTCTGTTGGTGCCATAATAGATATTTTTCCAAAAGTGTTTTTCACTTTTTCTATTAAGTTATCTGTCCAGTTTTTGTTATTCTTTGGTGGCCACTAATATAATGTATTTTTTGTCTTTCTTTGGGTGTTTTGATAGCAAATTATTTGGTTTTTAATAACAATTTCCATGTTTAACTGTTGTTGACTTAAGGTCTGGAACAATTGTTGCACTATGATGTAAATATGATCTGATATCTTCATTTTTTTTGGTTGCTTTTGTTGTATATACTGTATCTTTATATACTCTTTTGGTTGTTTAATTTGACATATTTGGTTCAATAACTATGATTAATTCCAGATTTTATGAAATCTCATCTGGTTAAACTAGTATTCTTTGTATTCCCAGTTGTAGAATGTTATTGGTAGATGATGATGCTATCTGGTGATATGATTTCAGTTAATCACCATGTGCTGCTTTAGCTAAAATTTTGTTGTTTCATCTTAATTTATAAGCTCCATTTCCTAGAATTTCTTCTATGTAAAATAGTCCATCCCATTTGGGGTCGAATTTTCTACTCCATTGTTTTTCTGCTTTGGTACAATGTAATAGTACTTTGTCTCCAATTTTGAATTCAACTGGTTTATCTGGTAGTTGGTTATCATGTCTTTTTTTTTGTTTTTCTTGTGACTTTTAGATGTTATTAGCTGTTTTTTGTCATCTGTTTTCTAGTGTTTCTATTAAGTCATATGTTTTTTTTAGCAATATTTCCTAAAAATTGTCTTTAGTTATTGGTTCTGTTGGATAAATAGTGACTTTTATCTCAACTGGTAATGTTGTTGTTCTACCATATACTAATTCAAATAGTGTTGTTTGTATAGTGTCTTGCTTCATTGTCCAATAAGCAAATAATACTGATGATATAAACAAGTTCTATTCATTCTGATTTTCTTGACTGATCTTGGCAATTGCTTTATACAGTGTTCTATTGAATCTTTTGACTAACCCATTTGTTTGTGGATGGTATAGTAATGACAATGGTCTTTTGATTCCAAATCTTTGACTTAATTCTGTCAATGTTCTGTTTACAAAGTGAGTTCCTTGATCAGATAATAATTCTTTTGGACATTCATGTTAACAGATCAGATCTTGATGAACAAATTTGGCAATGGATTCTGCATTTGCTCTTTGAATGGCTTTTGCTTTTGGCCATTTAGTAAGATAGTCTATGGCTACTGCAATATATCTGTTGTCTCTGCTGGTAATTGTTAATAGTTCTACTAAGTCAATTCCAATGTGATTGAATGGTTGTCCCACTTTGATTGATCTTAATGGTTTACTGGGTTTTGTTTCTCCTCTTCTCTGACAAGCATCACAATTTTGAACATACTGAATAATATCTGGATACATTAATGGCCAATAGTATTTTTTTCTAGTTCTTTCCATAGTTGCTTCTTTATAAAAATGTTCTGTTGTTAGATCTGAGTGCATGTTGAACAATATTGTCTCTTTCTCTGGTTCTGTGATTACTCTGGTTGGTTGATCTAGATTCTTTTTGTTTTTCTAGTAAAGTATATTTTGATAATTAATAAAATATTTTAATTGTTGTTTTATGTTGTTTTGTTCTTTTTAAGATAATTTTTTCTTGAACAATTGGGTATTTATATAATGCTGGAGTTGTTGGTATTTTTGTATATTCATCTTTTGTTATATTTTTGGGTTGAAATGTTTTTAGATTTGTCTTATTCGCGACAATCCATTGGCATTTCCATTGTCTTTTCCTTTTTTATAATATACTATATAATTGAATGGTGAAAGTTCTATTTTCCATCTGACATGGCGATTGTCTCCAAATTCTTCCTTCTGAATTGAAGTCAATTCTTTGTAATCAGTGTATACCTCAAACTTTTGATTCAAGTATTTCTTTTACTTAATGACAGCCCAATATATTGCTAAGTGTTCTAGTGCTAGAGTTCCATAGTTCTTTTCAGCTGAATTTAAGCTTCTACTGGCATACACTACTGGATGTTTTTTTCTATCTGGGTTTTTTTGTAATAGTACTGCTTCCAATGCTTGACCAGATGCATCAGTTGTAATTATGAATGACTTGCTATGATCCAGATAGATCAGTACTGGAGCTTGAATAAGCTTTCTTCTTAGTGTATCAAAAGCTTCTTGCTGGGTTTTAGTTCATTCATATTTGGTGTTCTTTGTTTGAAGCTAATGTAGTGGTTGAGCTATTTTAAAAAAGTCTTTAATAAAGCAGCAGTAGTATCCAGCAAATCCCAAGAATGCTCTCAATTCTGTGAGATTATTTGGTACTAGAAAGTTTTTGACAATCTCAATCTTGTCTGAATCCATTTTAATTCTGTCTTTGCTCACTACATGTTCCAAAAACTTGAGTTCCGTTTTTCTAAAGAAACATTTGGTTGCATTTAGCTTTAATCCAGCTTTTCTTAGTCTTTCAAACATTTGTTGAAGATGATGCAAATAATCATCAAATGTTTTTGAGAACACATTAGTGTTATCCAAGTACATGACTACTGATTTCCATAGTAATCCAGTATAAACAATTTCTATAAGCTGTTGAAATGTTGCTGGAGCATTCATCAAGCCAAATGGCATGACTTTAAATTCAAAATTTTCTTTCTGAGTTGTAAAAGCTGTTTTCTCTTTGTCTTCTGGTTTCATGGCTACTTGTCAATAACCACTGTCTAAGTTTAAAGTTGAAAACCATTTTTTTCCACCAAAAGCATTAAATAGTTTTTGGATCTTTGGGGTTGAATAGCTATTACCTTTAGTTACTCCATTCAGTTTTTGATAGTCTACACAAAAACAGATTTTTCCATTTTTCTTATGGACTAGTATCACTGGTGATGACCATGGACTCATTGATGGTTGAATTAACCTGTTGTTAAGCAATTGATTGATTTCTTGACAAATAATCTTATGGCTGGCTGGTAGTACTCTGTATGTTCTTTGTTTAATTGGCATTGCATCTTCAGTTTTTATTTGATGTTGGATGATGTTGGTTCTGCCAAATTCATTTTTGCTAGCAAAGATATCATTAAAGTTGTTGAGCAATATCTTGAGCTGCATATGTTGAAGTAGGTCCAAGTTTTCCATGTTTATCTGTTCCAACTGTTCTGGTTAAAACAGATAACATTTTTCTCATCCGTATATTGTTTGTAATATAATGTCTACATATCCACACAGTTGTAAAAAGTCTGGAATGATGTCTGGAAATTGGTTTTTAATTTCTGTGGTCAAGTATCTGATAGTGGTTTCTGCTGGTATCTCAATGGTATCTTCTGTGTTGTTGTAAATAGGGATTTTGATGTGTCTGTGGTTCTTGGCTGGTATGTGTAAGTTGGCCAGGCCAATTTTTCCTGATTCGCAAAGTTTTGCTTTTGCCTCAAAAATCTGAACCTGATCCTTCACTTTTCTCTCTATGACTACCATGTACTGGTCATATGGTGGAATAGAAATTGGTTGACAGATGGAGATAATTGCTCTCTTGTCAATAATTTCTTTCTCTGTCATATTAACTGGTACATCTATTCTACCTGTTGATCCGAATCCTTGTATCCCTCTAGCCATAATCTCTAATTCTTCTCTGTTTTCCACTAATACTAATTTAGCTACTTTAACCAGAAATAGAAATATTGCCTGTGCTATCTTTTTGTTTAGATCTATGGTATAGGCCTTTTCTGAGTCATTTTGTAGCATAGCAATGATATTTTCCATATATCCTGTGTCAATTATCTCTCCTCTAATGTTAATTCTTTTTTTCACTAGACTACTCTTAGATGCTAGTTGAACTATTGTTGTTGCTGGGATTTCTAATGCTATTTTGAGATCAATGCATGTGTGCGAGTGTGGTTCCAATTTGATGGTGTTTTTTCCTAAATATCTCAAATCAAACCCTATATTAGTATCATGCATGCATTCTGGCATAATGCCTTTATTATTATCACTGAACCATTTAAGTTTCTGCTCCTTAAAGAGGTTAGGAAGCACAATGTATGTTTCATGATTTGAATTGGAGTTTGAATCATTGTTATCTTCATTGCCATATTAAGTAAAACTAGAACCATTATTTTCATCATCATCATTGTCAGAGTTTGAATTGGGATTGAAAGTTGGTTCCGATTCCAATGCACAGCTGTTAATTGGTTTTTCTTTTTTTGGAATCATGTAGATCATGCATGATGGTGAATTGTAAATGAAATCACACTCATTACAATATTGGAAGTTACAGAGAATTAAGCAGTATTAATATAGTCGAGTATTCAATTGTTCTAGACATTGCTCCTGCTTTTCTTTAGTGAGTGCTAATTCCTGGTAGTATTCATGAAATTGTTCCAGATCTAGCAAATTTATGACTGGTTTTGGGTCTCAGTCAAGTTCTATGGGTTCTGGTGAGTTGTTTTTGATTTCTCTGATTTTTTCAGATAATGCTTCTTCTATCTTGGTCATTGCCATTCTTCATATCTTGTTATCATTGTGTGGACAACTGTCTAATTACTGTACAGTTCTTCTTCAAGTGGCTTCTATTGGAGTTCCTTTTCTAATTCAGTCATTGATAAGAATCATGTACTGGCACGAAGCATCACACATTCCTCTTCAACCAGGAATGTTATTCTATATTTCTTCATCGAGCAAAATTTCCTTACAAGCTAGACAAGATTTGTTATTCCATTTTTCTTGCCATTTTGGTTGTCCAAAGTGTTCTATGATGCATGTGTGATAGTAGAATTTGGTCACCATTTGGTATTCTTCATTATTGCCACAGCATGCGCCTATTGATGACAATTTCTTACCACAATTGATGCATATCAGCTTTGGTTAATGATAGCTTGATCATTGTGGTGGTGTATATGTGTAAGGAGTGTAAATGACAGTTAATAGTGGCTCTTTTTCCTTTGCTTTTCCTTTCCCTTTCTTTCTCTTATCCCATTCCCAAGTTGTCAGTTCTTCTGAATTATGGTTGGTTTCCCAGATAAGTTTTTCTTTTTGCTTTTCTTTTCTGTTGTCGTCCCATAAAGGTACTAGTGACAGTTTGTTGTGTTCTGTGTTGGCCCAAGAAACTTGGTATGCTTCCCAAGTAAGTTTCTCCTCTTTTTCTTCGAATTCGATAAGTGGAGCTGATGGCATAGTTATGGTCTTGAAATGGTCACACGTGGCTGGTACACATAAGTGTTGGCTGTTTTGACTAATCTGGAGCTCTTGGGTGTTCCAATTAAGCATTGTGTTGGCTTTGGACAGCCAGTCATTACCAATAAGTGCTTGATACTGTGTAGCCTTTATAACTAATGCTTTGATTGGTACATCCAATGCACCCATAAACTCTCCAAGATGCAGTTACTAATGCGAGAGATTTTGAATCAGCAGAACTTAAAGCCAATCATGTCCAAGTCATTAACCTAGTCATGAATAGATCATCTGACTTGGATTCCAAATTGAAACAATTCAGTAATTCAATTAATCAGAAATTGGAAGGATACTTAGCTGACAATTGTGCAATCTATCAACCACCACAATAACAAAATAATTCAGGAAACATGAATCAGTTCTAAAATTAGTTGCATCCATCATTATCTCCAAATCAGCAATGACAACAAGAGACACATGTCTGCCATAACTGTGATAAACAAAGCCACATTAGAGCCAACTGCCAATTTTATAATAATTCACAATTGGGAAATCAATATCAAAACCCCAATTGCCAGTTTCAAGTCCTGAATTACCAACCCAGCTCAACACCATATCAAACCAAATTACCTACCTGTGATGCAACAGCCAATATATTAACCACTAATTTATTAGTCTTCAGTGTCCATTATTTATCAACTGCAGTTCCAACCCATATATTAGCCACAGTCTTAAGTAATTTATCAGCCCCACCAAATTCAAACACCACCACAGAACCTACCTCAAAACAGAACCCAAAGGCCAAAACTGACACAACAGAGTTAGAAATTGTCAATGGTAGTTCATTAACCGATTTCCAGTTTCTCCACACAACTATTAGAATCTTGACAACAGAATTCGGACACTGGATACACCCAAAACCCAAATTTCCAGAACTATTTAAGTCTTTTGGTTACTCCAAAAGATTCCCAACCCAATAATCCGAAAACCAATCAACAACCAACACTTACCAGCAACATTCCACCAGCTACTATCACTGAGAATGAATCATTGGATGCTATCTTCCCATTTGAACTCAAAAAACTGTCGACCATGCTGTTATTTAGTAGAGCCACTCTAGAAGAAAAACTTATTACTGCCATGTACACTGATGCCAAAGTTGATGGCCATTCCATCAAACTAATCTTAGACAGTGGATCAGCTGGCAGCATCATCACAAGACAACTCATGGACCAATTAGGTTACCGAGTTGATTGTGCTACCAGTGCATGCATAATTACTGTTGATGGAGCAACCAAAACTCCAATCAGCAAGATTGATGACCTTCCTATAGAGGTCAATGACATTATTGTATGCACTGGAGAAGGCTACTGTGCAGTTCATAAATAAACTGGTTTAGAATCTGTGGCACTGTAAAATAGTCAGCTTGGATTGCTTGAATTTGACACAAATTTCTGTAGAAAAGTTCTAAATAAGTGGTAACTGTTTCAGTTTTTCCTTGTTTAATTGTGGTGAAGGTGTTTGCTAGGTGATTAATACTGTTATTATTACTGAAATATTCCAAGAATGTGACTTTAAATTCCTGGAATGTTTAAGATTTGACAGCTAAGCTTTGATACCACAAGTCAGCAGTATCTTGTAAGAAATAGGGGATGGTTTGGAGTGCTCTCACATCATTCCATCTGTTGGCCATGATGGCCTTTTTAATATTGTTAAGCCATATTTGAATGTTGTCCTCTTTACCAGTGAACTTCTCAAGCTTTGCTATTAGAGCGTAAATCATTGGATCCAAGTTTGGTTGTTGAAGTTGTGGTTGTGGCTGTTAAAGCAGCTGCTGTGATTGTTGGAGTGGTTGAAGTGGCTGTTGTTGTTGCTGTTTGTTAATTGGTAGAGCTGGTGGTGGATTGATCATGATTACTAGAGGTAAGTATTGTTGATTATTAATGTCAGGGTTTTGATCATTCTGATTGTGCTGTGTTTGAAAGTTCAGAGTTTCAATTTCCGGATTTTCTAAATTTAGATTTTGCTGAGTATGAAAGTTTGGGATTTTGATTTTCAGGTTTTCAGTGATCAGATTTTGGTAAGTAAATTCTTGATTTTTAGGTTCTTTTTTCTCTTCTTCTTTTTTTTCTTCCAAATCTATTACTTTCCAAGGACTCACAGTTTTGAAATCTGGTTGAGATAGCAGAGATTGAAGTCCTAATGACATTGACAATTATGACTTAAATCCTTCGAAATATGCACCATATAGTCTTAGAAGATTTTTTTTCTTTTGTTTACTCTGAAATGGGAATTGTTCAAATGTTGATGTCATGTGTGATGTGGATGTGCCTGTTGATAAGATGTTAATGGCACTTCTGAGTGTATAGTGGTATGATGGATTTGTTGGTAATTCAACTCTGGTTTTCTTCCAAGTGGGTGGTTGTATCTGTTTTGGTGTTACTGCTGATGTTTGCAATCTTCTTTTGCTTTTGTCTACATAGGTGATAGAGAATTGTTGTTGTGTGTACTTTTCAATAGTTTGATTAATTTTCCTGATGATTGGTGCAAAACTATAGTTCCTTGGTAAGCTGGTATGTTGAAATAATTCTGTATAAAAGTTTTTTCTTGCTGATTTAATGTTAATTGTTCCTCTTAGGCAGTTTGTGATCTTTTCATTAACATAAAAGTTGAAAGCAGATTCTGCTGGATAATGGTTGTTGGTTAAGTCTAATTGTTGATTGTACTGTTAAAATAAGGTTTTGGCAAATCCTAAATGGTTTGTTCTTATGTTTTCTGGTTTTGCCACTTTTGGATAATTGCTGTTGGTGCTGGTTTTCTGTAAAATTATACCTCACAGGAAGCACCAAATGTTACAGATGATTATTTGGAGTCTCAAATCAAATAACAAATCTGTAACTTGGTGCTTAATTGATATAATTATGTTGATTGCTAAAGGTTGTTTGTATTTGAAGGTTTTGGTTGAGTTCTTTATATAATAGACAGAGATTCACTATGGTTGGTTTAAGTTGTTTTCTCCAGTTGTTTTCCCAATTTCTGTCTTTAGCTTAGTGGCTGGTTTAATCTGACAGTCATGTTCTTCTGGTAAGCTATCTGTTAATATATATAATTCTACTCTTATTTCTGGGTCTTTTACCAGACTATTCCAATACCAAGTTATCAACACTTAAAGAAAATGTTTTATAAGTTTTTATTTTCTTAAGCTTTTTTTGAAACTGTTTTATCTTTTTAAAAGCAATTATTCATGTTTCTACCAAGGAGTCAAGAATGGTACCAAGTCTTCTTTGCAAAATGTCTTTGTAATTTCTTATTGTGATTTCTTCAAAGAATATTGTTTCAATGTCAATTTCTATTGGTAATGTTGCCATGTATTCATAGAGCAGATAAAAAGGTTTATAACTTGTTATGTCATGATTCACAGTTCTATAAACAAACAAAGCTAAAGGCAGTACTTTGTCCCATAAGTTTGTTTCTTTACTGGTTTTGGCTAGAGTTTCACATAATGTTCTATTGAAACGTTCCACTAGGCTATTTGTTTGGAAGTAATATAGAAAGAAAAATTTATGACATATTCCCATTTTTCTGCAAAGTTTTTCAACTAGTGTACTGAGAAAAGCTCTTCCTTTATCAAATAAAAGTTCTTTAGAGCAGCCATGATGACAGATGATATCTTCATAAATGAAATTGGCTATTGAAACTGCTGTTTGGTCTGGAGTGGCTTTTGCTTCTACTCAATTTGTAAAATAGTCAGTAGCTGTAATAATGTATCTGTTGCCATCAGGAGTTATTGTTAAAGGTCCAAGAACATCTATACCAATTCTGTCAAATGGTTGACCAACAGAGATTGGATGGATATCTTTTTTGTGATTGGGTTTGCTTCTACTTTGGCAAATGTCACAGGTTTTGATGTATTTAGCAATATTTTTTTCCAAAGTAGGCCAATAATAGTGAGCTAAAGTTTTTTGAATTGTTTTTGTTTTTCCAAAGTGTCTAGTTAGTGGGTCAGTGTGCATGTTGTATATTACAATTTTTCTTTCTTTAAATCTGATGACTCTCTGAGGGTGGTTAAGATCTTTTCTATTTTTTTATATAGCTGGTTCTGGCAAATCAAATAGAAATTTGATTGTTTGCACAATTGTTTTCTTTGCTGTTGAGTGTATTCTGGTGGGTATTGTTCTTTATCCAAAAATTCCATTAAAGCAGAGTAGTTATTCAAGTTTATTATTGTGTTTGTTTGTGAAGGAATTAATAATTAAGTTGGTTTGGTTTAAAAGGTTGTACTATCACTGGATGGTAAGTCTAAAAAGAGTGTTAGCATTTTGATGATTTGTTCTTTTGTGGTGTTGAATATTATAGTCAAATTTATCCAAGTGAAGTATCCAGCAAGTTATTCATTTGTGTTTTAGCTTCTTTTTATTGTGCAGCCAAACCAAGATTTAATGATCTGTTACTATTAAGAATTTTGCACCAAGAAGATATTAATCTCAGTAGTTAATAGCCCAAACTACTGTTAAACATTCTTGTTCAGTTACTGAGTAGTTTTTTTCTACTGGTATGAGGAATTTACTAGCATATGTTATGGCATGTTCTTTGCCATTTTCATCTTTCTGTGAAAAAACAGCACCAAGTCTATAACCAGATACATCAGTGTGGAGGATAAAAGATTGGTCCAGATTAGATTGCTTAAGAATTGGTTCAGTAACAAGTTTTTCCTTCAGAATTTCAAAAGCTTTTTGTTGATGAGTGCCCCAATAATAATTAACATTTTTTCTGAGTAGCTGATTGAGAAAAAAGGCAATTTTGGAGAAATTCTTGATAAATTTGCAATAGTAAGAGGCCAAACCAAGGAAAGAGCATAGTTCAGGAACATTCATTGGTTGTCTAATGTTCTGAACTTTTTCAACTTTAGTTAGGTTAGGGAAGATTCCATTTTTTGTAATAAGATAACCAAAGAACTAGGTGGATTGGTGTCCAAAGAAAGATTTGATTGGGTTGATTATAAGGCCAGCATTTCTGAGCAGATCAAAAACCTTCTGTAAATGTTCAAGATGTTCATCCCAGGTTTTTGAATATACCATTATGTCGTCTAAGTACACTAAAACAAAGTTTTTTTTACTGATTTAAACACTTTATCTATTAGGCATTGAAAAATGGAAGGAGCATTGGTGAAACCAAAAGGCATGACTGTGAATTCATAGGTGTCATACTTGGTAACAAAGACAGTTTTTTTTCTGCTTTTTGGATCCATCTCTACTTGCCAGAATCCAGCAGTTAAATTAATAGTTGAGAAGAAAGCAGCACTATTGAATTTATTTAGCATTACATCAATTTTGGGAAGTGGGTACATGTTTCTTATAGTGATGGCATTTAGTTGGCAGTAGTCAACACAAAAGCATAGGGTTCCACCTTTCTTGGATACTACTACAACTGGGAAAGCCTATTCATTCTTGGTTTCTTGTATAAATTCAAGATTTTTTATTTAGTTTATCTCTTTCTTGATAAACTCATCATTATATTGATTAGATTAATAAGGCTTCAAATAGATGGGGTGAGTTTCTTTGGTGGTAATAATGTGTTGTATTACATGAGTTCATCCAGAGGTGTCACTTTCTTTTAAAATAACTGAGTTATTTCTAGCCAACAGATTTTCAATGTCCACTTTTTTTTCTTCAGCGGAAGGTTTTCTTTGTTCTACAACTAGAAATTGGATTTCAGGTGGTTCATTCTCAAAGGACTTTTGTACTTTTTTAAGTTCTTCTCTGGATATCAAGCTAATTGGTTTCCAATCTTTGTAATAGATCAGGCAGGATTTGCATTTATAACTTGCTAAATACAAAAATTTATTACACCAATACCATACACAAGAACTATGTCACCAATAACTGTATTTGGCTTTCTTGCCAGGTTTTCTGTCAAAGATTCTTTTGAAGATATCATAGTAGGGCCAGTAAATCAGCTTGCCATTTACTATGATTTCTTTTTTGTCAACTTTAACATTGTCTAGTGGCTTGCTATTGCTGATGAAAATGGTATAGGCAAGTTTAGCAGTTTTTTCTTGATCTTTATTATTATTGCTCTTATTATTATCTGATTCATCTGATTGTTTTTCTTTTTGGTTCTGTTTGGTTATTGGAGAAGTTGTCCAATAATGGCACTTAACTACAATAGTTTTCTTACCATATCTGATGGTCAATTTACAGAGTTCATAATTAAGCAAGGCTTTTGCTTTCTTAAGCCATTTATTGCTTACTATTATAGTGTATTCTTTGACTTCAGATACTTTCATGTCAGTTTCAATGCTAATGCCATTGATTTGAACAGAAACAGCTTTGGCTATGCTCAGATCTTTTTTCTTGTTACCATGTACATTAGTTATTGGTCTTGTGGATAGTTCATCAATTTTTCTGCCAATTGCTTCTAAAAAGTGTTTGGCAATTACACTAACAGATAATTTACTGTCCAAAATCAAATCAATGAAATAACCAGCCACTTGGGCTTTACAAATCAGAGAAGTGACATTGTTATTGTCAGCAAGTCTGGCTTGATGAGAGCATTTATTGGTTTTTGGTGTTTTCTTCTTTGGTATTAAAAATTTGTGAAGATCTTTTCTGAACTGTGGATGAGTCATTAGTTAGCCAAATATAATGTGTGCTGGGGTTTTCATGAAATCTTTAACAACAGAATAGGGGCCAGATTTTTGTACTATTTCTGGAGGTTCCAACTTTGGAGGATTTTTAAAAACTTTAGCCTTTAGTGGCTCATTGTTGTCAGCAGTAGAAGTTGAGGCTTTGTTGGGATCTAGAACGAAATCAATCTTGGCTTTCTTTTTCTTTCTTGTTAAGTCAGAGATGTTGATTGCCAGTTCATCTATATTATGGTTATTATCTGTTAGGTTAAAAGTGTAAAAGAAGTTTTCTTCTGGTTGGCTTGCACTCTCATTCTTTGGAGGTGCACCTACCAGTTTAAAGACTAATAAACAATAGCTTCAACTAAGAGATCCTCTTCAAAAAAATTGATGTTGGCATAATTGGGTCTTTGATTGAGAACATTATTATTGTTGGGTCTGTTATTCTGGGTGTTATTATTTCTAAGAGCTGGAGAAGACAATAGAGGATTGTTACAGTCTTTTGAAAAATGTCTAGTTAGTTCACAGTGATAGCACACAGGTGGGTCGCAATTTTGCTGTCTTTGATATGATGGTTGTTGGGGCTGATTAAAGCAGAGTTCAAATCTGGATTTTTGGAATTGTTGATTTTCTCCAACCACTTGGGCCAAAAGTTCCAGTAACCAGGCAAGATTTGCTGTAAGTTTATTTATTAACTGTTCATTTGAGTCTTGAGTTTGGGCAGCAAAAGAGGTAGCAGCCATTTATGAAGCAGGAGCCATAATAGGAGTAGGAGCAAAAACTAGAAGAGTAGATCCCAGATGTATCCTTTGGTTATCCTCTATTCTTTGGGCAAGTTCAACAGCCATATCCATTGTGGGATAATTTTTCAAGGCCAAAGAGCATATAATAGATCAGTTCTCAGTTCTTTTGTGAAGGAATGTATTTTCTGCTCTTCTGTCCAATTTTTTCCAAAGTCTATCTGTTTAATGAGTTTTCTTATTAATTTGGTATATTCTGTCACAACCTCACCAGGGCCTTGAGTTCTTCTTTCTAATTCTATATGCCATTTTGAGATTAAGATGAGAATTCTAAATTTTATTTCAAACTGGATAGTAAAAGAGATGTTGTCTTCTCCAGCATTTGCTGGTGCCTATCTAATAATTTTTTGTTGAGCATTGGCATTGGTTTTTTGTAAGAGCCAAGTAGCAGAAGAGTCTTGAAGATAGCCACCAACGATTTGGAACTTGTATTCATTATCATATTAGTGTGCTGTGACAGCTTTCTCAAAATCATCCAGCCATTCAATTGGATCTTGGACATCACCTCTGAATAATGGTAATGAGATGTTGTTTTTTTGTCCTAAAGCAGTCTGTATACCTTAAAAGGCAATCAGAATGTTTTGTTGCAGAGGGTCTTAAGCCATTGGTTCAGATGTAACTGTTTGTGTGAAGTGTTTTGATTCACTTGAAAAGAGATCAAAAACAGGAGCAGTTTGATAGCTTTTTCTTCTGTTTCAAGAGGAGTTTCTGTTGATTGATGGGCAGCAATTCAAATGTGGATTTGATAATTCAGATATTCGAAATTATGGGGCTGTTGTTCAAAGATTGTAGAATATAAGAGCTGATTGATACTGTTGTTTCTTTCTTCAAAGTTGTCTTCAAAATAAGCTTGGTTAAAGTAATAGATTGTATAGGCTGTGTAGGTTTCAGCTGAATGCTCATTTAGAAACCAGTTCCAAAAGTCTTGAAATTGTCTACTGAATTGTTCTTCAATGGAGAAACAAATCAAGCAGGAGGATAAAAAATTGAGTTCAATAAAGTTTAGATTGTTTTTGTTGTGTGCTTCAAAGTATTTTTCTGATTGTTGTGATAGGTATGAATAATCACCCATACAATAGGAAACAAAGTGGATTTTGACAACCTTACAGAGAGCACCACTTTTATGTTATGGATTGAAGTAACAAGTTAACAGATAGCAAGAGAGAACAGGATTGTAGAGTAATGAAAATAATCAAAGAGAATTCAACTTCAAAGAGCGAATTAAATAAGTATAGATTCAAAGTACAAGATCAGTCTTATAAAATATCTCAGTCACTATTCTTTTTAAAAGGTAACTAGAGAATCTGAAAGTAGAGGGATAGTCTATACTGTTAACAAATGATCACACTTGGTATAATTCTATGCCTCACATCAGCACTCTTAGAATTCAATATCAAGTATCAGATGTGCTCTTCAGTTATGTTTTATTCAATAATCTTCAAATGCTACACTTATATATTTCAGAAAAAGGGTAAGAATTAACCAACAAATAATCTTTTATCCCAAAATTTTCAGATACTTAAAGGTAGAGAAAGGGAAATTAGCGATAAAAGAATAATTGAGATGAAAGTTGTTATTTTATTTATTCTTGATTATTTTTAACATACTTTTTTACAGCTAAGAGATTTATTGCTTATATAGTTGTCAAAAGTAGTCAATAATCAAGTCAATAACTAGGTCAATGATCAAGTTAATAGTCAGGTCAATGATCACTATCTAAAAATAAAGTGGCTAATTTATATGACATCAATGGTTAATACATGTGATATTTAATAAGAAGTATAAGTTTCAACTGTAACAATATTATTACTTTTTTTATTTACAAAACACAAATAGTTAGATATTTTATAAATCTAATATTAAATAATAGTTTATTAATTAATATTATAATTCAATATTTTTTAAATATAATTAAAAAAAAATCAACAAATTATTAACTAAATCTATGATTAATGTTTATAGAAACAAGAAAAAAAACTTAAAAATTGTTAAAACAATTCTTATTCGAATTAATAATATATATATTAAAACTAATATAAAAATATTTAAAGCCAAAAATTATATCATAATGATTAAAAATAAATGATTAAAAAAAACAAAAACTTTTCTAAATTATAAACTTTATAAACTTATAATTTATAATAAAACTATATTAATTATAGTTAAATACTAATATTATACTGCTTTTTGCAATAATCTAAAAACAGCCATAAAGCAACAATAATGATAACTTCAACAATTTTAAAACTTCTGAAAAAAAAATTAAAAACAAAAAGCTGAATTAGTTTTTATTATCTTTAGTAATAATAGAAAATTATTAAATAATATACAAGTTAATAGTAAAAAATTAATTATTAATAAAAAACTTATTTATTGGTCATATTATAATATGCTTAAAAAATGTTTAGATAATAATTTAGAAATAAAGCAAAATAGAATTACTAGTAATATAATTCTTGTGTATAATATTAGTATAACTATTTTTTTTATTTCTTCAGTGATAAATACAAATTATATTTGTTTTTTTTCAAGAATTGAGAACCAATTAATCTAATTTCAAATGAGCAATACAAAAAATACTTGAAAAAAAAGTGTTTAAAATCCAATTTTTAACAGAATCTAATAAAAAGAATCCACAAATAAATATTAAAAATCTGCTAGTCTGAAATAAATTAGTAAGATTAAAAAAAAACATTCTGTTAAACAAATTTAATTCAACATATAATTGAAACCAAAAATATTTGATCTATTTATTTGAAATTTTATTAATAAAACTAACAAAATAATCAATTTATCAAAAAAATAGATTAAATAGAAAAACTTGGATTTATACAAAAAACCAACAAATAAACATTTTTTATTGCAATAATATCCAAAAAAAAACCATTATAATTTTGTATTAATTATAGTCAGCTAAATACAATTATTAAATAAAATATGTATTCTTTTTTAAAAATTAATAATTTTTAATCTATTTAAAAGCTTAGTATATTTTACAACAATTAATTTAACTATTGGATTTTGATAAATAGAAATAAATTTTGTTAATAGAAAAAAATTTTTATTTATTATAAAGTATAAAACTTATAAGTTCACAATAATATTTTTTGGATTAATAAATATCTTACTCACTTTTCAAAAATTAATAAACAAAGTGTTTGAATTAAAACATTAAAAATTTGTTTTTATTTATTTTGATAATATAATTATATGCTTACTAACTTAGAATAAACATTTAAAACATCTTCAAAAAATTTTGATTTTTTGAAAAATATTGGATTTAAGATTAATTTCATTAAATTATTTTTTGAATAATAATTTACTTAGTTTTTAAAATATTTTGTAATAAAAAATGGAATTTTTTTTAGATCTAACAAAACCTAAAAAAATACAAAAACTTAAACAATTAATAAATATTCTTAAATTGTGATTTTTTTTAGATTAGTCTTATATTATTAAAAATTTATTAAAAATTTCTCTAAAATTGCATATTTTTTAATTAATTCTTAAAAAAAAATATTAATTATTACTAAAATATATTCTAACAAAAAACATTTGAAACATTCAAAAAAAAACTAACTATTAAACCAATCTTAAAACAATCTGATTTTAACAAGTTATTTGTTTTTTACATTAATGTTTTTAATGTTTTTTTGGTGCTGTTTTATTACAAAAAAAACAAGTTATAATTTATGATAATAAAATCTTATAACAAGTAGAAAAAAAATTATACAATAATTAAAAAAAAGTGCTTAGCAGTAATATAGTCCACTAATTATTAAAACAAATATATTATAAGAAAAAAGTTTAATCTATATACTAATTATCAAGTTTTAGTTAAAAATAAAAAAAACTGAATCACAAAAAACCTTTTTGTTAGATTATTTACTTAAATAAATATAAATATAATATTAAATATTGTAAAAAAACAAAAAATCAAAACACAAACACTTTATTTTAATTAGTTATTTAGTAAAATAAAACAAATCAACAAAAACAAATCAAATTTAATTATTAGTAATATGTTTTAAAATCAAACACAATAATTAACTTGGAAAATTATTCAATACTTATTAAATTTTGGATAAAAAACAATATTTGTTAAAATATAATCAACAACAAAAAAATATTTGCAAAAACAATCAAATTTTTATTTAATCTGCCAAAACCAATTATATTAAAAAAGCCATAAAAATTCTAATTAAACACAAAAAGTTATCTAATTTGAAAAAAGAAAAATTATAATATATAATATATATATTAATTTTTTAACAAAATATTTTGAAAAACCAAAAACCATCTAAAAAACATTAACCAAATATTATTGGCTATTATTAAAAAAAAATATATTAAAATTTATAATATTTGTTAACAAAAAAAAAACTTAATAAAAAAACATTTATTTTATATTTGTTAGTCAATTTTTAACAAAATTAGAATTAATGTTATTAAATTCTTAATAATAACTTTTAATAAAAATAAATATATAATAAAATAACTGATTATTTAATAAAATAGATAAAAATAAAAGCAAACTCTAAAATAAATTATTATTTCAATTGTCAATTTTATTTATATAAAAATTATATGTAAACATAAATAAAAAAACAATAGAGTAAAAAATTTTCTTTTTCTTGTTGATCCTCTGGTCACAACAAAAGCGAGATATTGCCAAAGAAAAAGTTTTTTCCTATTATCTTTTCTCTTCATACTTTCAACTATTTTTTCAGATGTATCTTTATTTATAAATATAAAACTGACAAGTTCTGCTGCTGGTGGCTCTGAATCTGCTTTTGCTGGTTTGGGGATCTGGTCTGATGCAAAAAAAAAAAGAGTTAATAGTGTGTACTCTCATAGTGCATCTTACAAAAAGTCTAAGAATCCCAAAGTCAGCATTAGTATGATTGATTTGTCTGCTAGCCCATTGGGCCTAGCTGATATTGGCAATGTTAACGGTATGTTTTCAAAATCTTGGGGCAGCAAAATAGAAAGCAAGATGAGTAGTGTGAGCAGTTTGTTGGACTTAGAGAACATGAAAAACACTATTGCTGAAAAAATTAGTTATGCTAACTCAGATGCTTCTGTGGTCAATGACATGGCAAACAATACCACTCCCAGAAAAATGTGCACTTACATGTATGTATTAGGTCAGCCTCTGAAGACTCTTTTGTTCGACGTTTTAAGTGATAATAATGATTTGGTGGCTTTTCTGTCTCCTAAGTTTGCAGGCTCCAAAAAATTGCTTTCTGTTGGGTCACATGCATCAGAAAAACATATTTTTAATTCAGTTAAGTCATTTACATTGGATATTGGATTTTCTGCCTTGCCTGGCAAAACCATTGGTAACAAATTGATTACTGTGAAAAAAATGTTCTATTGGATAGATGGTTTTGGGGGGCATCTGCTTTTTCAAAACTCTTAAGCATTATTAGGTCTTCTTTTACTTCCGAATTAAGTTTAATCAAAGCCAAAGAATTGGCAATCAGTGAAAAATTTTTGGTAAATATTGATGTTGGAAAACCAAATAGCCATTTAGATCAGAAAGTAATAGTCAAGAAGATCTCAGTCGATCTTCTCAAATCAGCAGTTGTATTGGTCTTTTCTAAATTTGGCAAGATTGTATCAGTAAGAATACAGTTAATTGGTCTTTGGCAAAAAGCCTGAGTGGAATTTGAATCATCAAATGTAGCTGGCATGATTGCTGCCAAATGGTTAGTTTTCATGGGAAAAAATTCAGTAAGGGTGGCATTGGCTGTTGGTAATAAACAAATATGGATATTGAGAGATTATTATAGGGCTTTGCTTTACATCTTGCCAATTGGTACTACTGTACATAATTTATCTAAGCTGTTAGCTTCTTATGGTAGAAAGACATGTTTTATTGGCCACAATCTGGTTTCATATGCTCATGACAGATGTGCAGTAGTTTGTTTTAATGGTTAAAAATTGAGAAATAATGTTATTGAGTTTTTGCCAGTTTTCAGGAATGTGAATTTAAGATGGGCTGGTTTTTTTCTGGTTTGCTGTGCTAAGTGTGACCAATTTGGTTATGTTTCTGATGATTGTTCTGTGGGTGGGAATTTTGGTGCTCATGGGAAGTGGGTAGTAATCTCTCAAGATCAAATTTGCTTGGCCAATATATATAAGAAAAAGCAGATATCTATGTTCATTCAGTTTCTTTTGGTGGCAAAACTTGGGTTCAGGTTGCCAGTAGTTCTTTTTTTCATGTTGTTTCTTCATCTCCATTAAATGTGGGAATAGTGTTAAGTGCTAAAACCCTTCACACAGCTTCTGCCTCTTTTGATGTTTCTGGTTTTAATAATTGTTTGGCTTCTTTGGAGTGCTTTCTAGAGCTTGTGGTGGACCAAATGTCTGACTTATTGAAGAAATTAAGTTCTGTTGATTTGGTGCCTCTACCTTTGGCTCTTCAGGTGTCTCTTTTAGTTGCTTCTACCTCTTCAGTATTGGGTTTGGTCTTGGATATGACTGTGGATAGTGTGTTGGTGCCATCCACACCTTCTCTTTCTGATGTTGACACTTTGCTTTCTGATTTCAGTCCCAGCAGTTTGAAGGTCTTGACCACCAAAGTGTGTAGTTTGGAGTTGAAGATAGTGGCTTTGGAAGTGTCAATTTGTTTGGTACTGGCTAGATTAGATCCTTTGGGCTCTGGTTTGAGTTCTCTGTCCTCTTCTTCTTCCCAATGAGTAGTTTGATTTGGAAATTTGTTACATGTAATGTTCAAGATATTAATATACCTGCTAAGCAAAAGGATGTTGTTCAGTGGTACTTGAGCTCGGGTAATGTGGTGTCTATTGTTATGGAAACTAAGTTGCGATCTGGTGTTAAACCTTGAATTGCCAATAAGTTTGATAGTATGCAGATATTCATGTCTGGTATAGATAAGGGTTATACTGGTGCTGGTGTGGCTGTTATTATGAATGATTCCTTGGCTTGTCATATTTCCAAGGTATAAGAGATTTTAGGGAGGATTATTTTAGTACAACTCCTGTTTAAAGGCAAGCTTTTGGTCATTGTCTTGGGTTTGTATGCTGGTGCTTCGGCTGGAGTTAGATTTGATCAGGCTTCAGAGGTAAACTTTCTCATTGCCAAGGCTGTTAACTTTAGCACTTTCGTGGTACTGGGTGGTAACTTTAATAAAGATAGATCTGGAAGGAGTGTGAATTTTAAATTTTGTTTGAATTTGGATTTGGTTAATTCTTTTGCAGATTATTCCTTGGCTAAAACTGTTACATGGAACAATTCAAGGGAAATTGAGAGAACTATTGACTACATTTTCATTAGTGGGAATTTGGCTTTAGCAGTTGCAGATTACATGATTGGCTCTGTTTCTGGTTTTTTTAATACTGATTACAAGGTTGTTATAGTGTCTATAGGTTTGGGTGGCTTCTTAGACAGTTATCTGAATAGCTTGCACAAACAAACAAATAAAGATCATTGAAAATTTAATATTAAGGATGTGGATGGCACCAAGTGGGCTAAGTTTAGAGATTGTGCGACTTCCAAGCTGTTGTTGGCAGAGGACACAATTTCTGATGCTGAGGCATATGGTAAAATAGATAATATGTGGATTATTCTGGAGAAGATGGTGGTGGAATCGGCTGATGAAATATTTTCAAAGCAATGATTCAGTGAGTTTCAGTATTCAAGGAACAGACATTCTTTCAAGTTTTTTGGGTTGGAAATATTGGTTGCCAAAATTGTTAAGAAATTTAATTCAGGTGATGTTGTTGGGGTTAATAGTTTTGTAAGGGCTTGGTTGATCTTGAATAATGCCGAAGCCCATGTTTTCACTGATCTGGTTCTTTTGGATAACCATTCTGTGTCTATTTTTAAATATTTGTCCATGGTCTATAAAAGTTATAGGAAGTCTAAGATGCACAAGTCAAGATTGGCTAAGAAGGAGTCTATTAGGAAAGCAATAGAAAAGTGTATGAAAAAATTTTGTTTTAATAAAAGTGGCATAATTAGAAGTGTTCTGGACCAATCCTTTTACAAGGTGGTGCTGGATTACATGGTGGTGAATGATGAGATGATTGTGAAGCCAACCAAAGTTAAGTCTAATGTAGATAGAATTATGGAGAGTTGGACAAGAAGGCAAATAGTGTCTTTAGCTTTGTCTGATTATTGGGCCCACCAGTATGTGCTGTTACCAGAGGTTTTTGGTTTTTTTTTAGTTCTTGTATGTTTGTTGTAATGCTGTTAATTCATGATTATGGGAAGTGTTTGAACCTCCGATAACTGAATTTATCTTCAAATTATCTCCTATAATTTGAACTACTGGACTTATAAGTAGAATGGCCAATTCCATGCCAGTTACTTTGTATAGTTATGTTGTAGTAAACATCAACTCTTTCCCAGGAATTGCTTGTCTGGAAGCTCACTAAAATGTGTAGTTACTTTGCTGTGAAAGTCAACTCTTCTACAAGAACTCTTGTCCGTAGGCTACCTAAATGATTTATAATAAGAAAAAAAAGAGAATAAAAGAAATGTAAAAGAAAAAGTAAAACTGATGATTTATGGAAGTTGTTTCAGATCCAGGCCTGGAAGTGTTTTAACAGTCTACTGAAATTGGTAGCTAATCAATTTCAACTGTTAGTAGGAATTGATTAATTTCAAAGGAAATAATTAAGAATTTGGCTTTTCGAATTTATTTGATATTTATTTTGTTTTTGTGTGTAAAGGATGATTCTAATTATTAAATCTGAAGTAAGATATATTTCCTTGAAGAAAAAAGCTCTTCTTTTATACAACTTGTCATAACACTATTCTATGAACTTGAACTTTGCTATTTTCTATAATTTTGCTGAACTAAAGATACATTTTGGTGAACTATAAGTTATTTCTGCAAACTATTAGATATTTCAGTGAACTATCAATTATTTTGGCAAATTTCTTACAATTTTAGTGAACTTTTTGAATGTTACATAGTTCGGGGTATTGCATGATTGATCATTGCAATTAGGTTAGATTTGTGTTATGTACAATTTAGATTATTAATTAAATGATAATTTCAGATATTTTGCTAATGTAATAAGTAATAATTTGAACAATAATATATGCTAATTAATGATAAAATTTATAAGAGTAATTTTATGCTAAACAATATCTCTAATTTTGTCTGGTAACATAACTTCTTCCTCAAGACTGAGCTCCGTTGAAGTCCAAGTACTGTCTGTAATTCCAGATAGTAATCCAAAATTATTGAAAAAATTTGGTCTGAAAATTGTTGAAATTTCAGTTCTGTGAGCTTTTTAATGTATTGAATCAAAAACTGTAAAATTGGGTTTTGTAGGACGTTTTCACAGGTGTGGAATAGGTCATAAAGTCTAAGAGCAGCTCTTAGTTTATAACAACTGTTTGTAGGTCCAGCTGTTGTCTTGAATTTGTTGTGGAGTTGTTTCCAAATAGCTTCTTTTGTGAGGTTTGCTATTGTAAGCTCTAGTTTTTGCTCATAAAGTGTTTTTCCAATATAAAAATATCTATATATTGGGGAATATTTGCCATTTTCTTCATTAAGACACAGTTGAAGTTTTTGTTGAATAGTAGCATTTGGTGGAATACTAATAGGGGTGAGCAATAAGTTTTCTCTTAAAGCAAGCTTCAAAAGTTCTGGTAAATGAATTCCAGAATAACTTCTTGTGTTCTTTCTATAAGTGTAATACTTTTGTGAATTTGGGGCTAGATTTGTAACTATTTCTGTTTGGGTATAATTAATATGTTTTCCAGTGATAGTAATAGATAATTCGGGTATTGTTTTTAAAGCTAACATTAATTTTTGAGATAACTGTTGAATATTTTGAGAGATAGTCATTATAATGAAATTAGAAAGAAAAATAAAATTGAAATTATTTTTGGTATGTGAGTTTTTATGTTATTTTTGTTTTTTCAGCATGCTTTGTTTTGTTTTTGTTGTGATATGTTTCTAAATTATAAGGGAATAACTATAATAAAATTGAAATTAAGTGTTCAAGTTGGGAGGGTTGTTTAATGACAACTATTGGTTCTAAGTTTTGGGGAATGTCTTTGGGATTGATTAAAGAAGAATGTGTACCAATTTGTGGAATTAATGGTTCAGGATTGTTTCTGGAATTATAGTGTTTCAAATGATCTCTATGTACAACTTTTGTTAAGATTTTGTCATCAAGTTTTAGCTTGTATGATCTGTTGCCTAAAACTTCATGGATAAAGAATGGTTCATCCCATTTATTCTCAAATTTTCCACTCCATTGTTTTTCAGCTTTAGTTCTGTGTAAGAGAACTTTGTTTCCAATTTTAAATTCATTGGTGACTGGAGGCAATTTGTCATCATGCCATTTTTTTTGTTGAGCTTGAGAGTGTTCAATATGGGTGGTTGTTATTCGTTGTTTTCCTTCCAATGTGCTAAGCAGAATATAGGCTTTTCGCTGAAGCATTTCCTGGAAATTGTTTTTATCAATTGGTTGTGCTGGGTATGTTTTCACTGTGAAACTAATTGGTAATGTTGCTGTCCTTCCGTAAGTTAAATCAAATAGTGTGTGTTTTGTGATATCTTGTTTTAGTGTTCTATATACTAGTAACACTGATAGGATAAAGATATCCCATTCTTGCTCAAAATCAGTTGAGATTTTGGCTAGTGATTCACACAATGTTCTATTAAAACGTTCTACAAGCCCATTTGTTTGTGGATGGTAGAGCAAAGATAATGGTCTCTTGACATTAAATTGTTCACAAATTTCCTGGATTAAATTGTTCATGAAATGTGTTCCTTGATCAGATAAAAGTTCTATTGGGCATCCATGTTTACAAATAATGTCTTTGTAGATGAAATTTGCTACTGATTTCGCATCTACTCGTTGAATAACTCTGGCTTTGGGCCATTTGGTAAGATAGTCTACAGCTACTGCAATATAACGGTTTCCTTGGTTTGTGATAGGTAGTGGTCTGACTAAATCGATACCAACTCTGTCAAAAGGCTGTCCAACTTTGATTGGGTTTAAAGGTTCTGTAGGGTGAGTTCCTCCTCTTCTTTGACAACTATCACAAGATTTAACGTATTCATAAATGTCTTTTCTTATTCGAGACCAAAAGTAATATTCTAATGTTCTTTGGGTGGTGCTGTCTTTTCCTAGATGTGCTGATAAAGGGTCTGAGTACATGTTATATAGAATGGTTTTTTTTTTATGTTCTTGTATTAATCTAAGTGGATTGTTTGGGTTTCTGAAGTTTCGATAATAAATCATGTTGTTGTGTAGGAAGTATTGTTTGGCTTGTTGTTGTAACTGATGTTTTTTATCTGGGGACCAATCTGTTGGGATTGTTAATGTCTTTAAATATTGTTTAAGATTGTTGTAGTTTTTGGGGTTCATTGTTTGTTGTTTTGTTGTTAATTCAAATAGGTGTTGTTTTTATGTTCTAATCTTGCCTTATTCTTGAGAGACAATCAACATTGGTGTGGAGTTTTCCTGGTTTGTGATGTACAATGTATTGGTAGTTGGTTAAAAATCCTGTCCATCAGGTTTGTTTTGCATTTAGCTGAGTGTTTTTGTTCTGAAGCCATTTAAGTCCAATATTATCAATGATAATATCAAATTCTTTGGGTCTAAGGTAAAGGTTAAAGTGATGTAGGGCCCAGATTACTGCTGCAGTTTCTAATTCTATTGCAGAGTAGTTCTTTTCAGCTGGTTTTAGTGTTCTGCTAGCATAAGCAATTACTCACTCATTTCCATTGTCATCTAACTGTGATAGGATAGCACCAAAGGCAGTATAAAAGGCATCTGTTGCTAACCGAAATCGGTTGCTAAAATCTGGATAGGTGAGAATTGGAGCTGTGGTTAGTTTTTTTTTGAGGATTTCAAATGCATTTTGGTGTTCAGCAGTCCATTTGTATTTGATGTTTTTGGTGGTAAGCTGGTTGAGAGGTTTTGCGATTTCTGAGAATCTTTTGATAAACTTCCAATAGTAGGAGGCTAACCCTATGAATCCTCTTAATTCTGTAGTGTTTTGAGGAGTTTTGAAGTTTTTAACAGTGCTGATTTTTCCAGGGTCTGGTTTGATTCCATCTTTGTTAACAATGTGACCAAGAAAGACCAAACTTGTTTTTCCGAAGTAGCATTTTTCGATGTTCAGTTTCAATCCTGCTTTTCGTAGTCATTGAAAAACTTCTCACAGGTGTTTTAAGTGTAACTCAAAAGATGGTGAATAAACATCAGTATCATTGAAATAGACAACTACTGATTTCCAAAGGAGACTTTTGTAAACAACATCCATGAGTCTTTGGAATGTTGCTGGTGCATTACATAATCCAAAAGGCATTACGTTGAACTCATAATTTCCTTCTTGAGTGGTGAATGCTGTTTTGGGGCGATCTTTGAGATCCATGGCAACTTGTCAATATCCACTCTCCAAATCTAAGGTCAAAAAGTATTTGGACTTTCCAAGAGCATCTAACATGTCATCAATTCAGAGAAGAGAGTAGACATCTCTAATGGTGACACTGTTGAGTTGTCGATAATCAACACAAAATCATATCTTTCCATTTTTTTTTAACTAAGACCACAGATAAAGCCCATGGACTCATTGATGGTTGAATAAGCCCATTGTTGAGCATTCATTGTACTTCTTTGTGGATAAATTGGTGACTTTCTGGAGCAACTCAGTAGGCTTGCTGTCATCTTGGTTTGGTATCTCCTGTGTAGATTTGGTGTTAAACCAAATCGGTTCTTCCTAAGTCATTGTTGTTTTTGGCAAAGATATCGGCAAATTTTGTAATTAGCTTTTTGAGCTGGTTTTGTTGTTGTGGTTCAAGTTGTCCCATGTTGATTCGAGATAGTTTTTCTATAACAACATGGTAGTTTTCAGAGCTGGTATTTGGGTTGATTTTTGGTAGTAAATGTTCAATAATTTCAAAGAAATCAGAGATTGTTTGGAGTAATTCTTGTTAAAAGATATTATTGTGAATAACTTCAATTTTTAAGTTATTTAATAAAACTATGAGGAAATTGTTGGGATTGTAAAAAGTAACTCGGATTTTCTTTGTTTCTTCTGGAATATAAATGTTTGGGATCAAGATATTATGTTCCAAGCAGATTTGTTCATTGAACTCAAAAATTTGTTGTGTGGTTATTGGCTTTTCACAAGTGTAAATCTCAGGGTGTTTTCCAAAGGGTGAAATAGTAATTGGTTGTGGAAGTCATAAAATCTGGTGAGATTTTTTCTGTTTGTTGAAGGCTATGTTTACTGGAACTGTGAATCATCCAGTTGAACCAAAATCTTGGGTTCTTTTTTCACTTTTTCCCAATAGTTTTCTTTGATTGACTAATTGTAAACCCGAAATGTTGATTAAGGGTAAATAAATGACTTGGGCAATTTTTTTGGCATGTTCAATCTTAAACGGTTTGTCAGTTTTGTTTTGGAGTATTACTGTTATGTTACCAGTATATCTAGCATCAATTATTCTTCCTTTGACATTGATTCTTTTGCTTACCAGAGAGAACTGGGAGGCAATTTGAACCATTGCTCCTGGTGGGATTTCGAGAGCAATTTTGAGGTTGATTTTTGTGAAAGATTTGGGTTTGAGAATGAGAGTATCCTTGTCTGGATATCTTAGGTCATATTCAGCATCAATTTCATGTGCTTTTTCAGGTTTTATTCCTTGTCCATTGTTGTTGAAGTATTTGAGTTGTAAGGCAGGCTGGTTTTCAATAAGATAGATGAGTGTTGCTTCAATTTCTTCTGTTGTTTCAGGTTCTCCAAATTCAATTTCATTCTCATTGTTTTTACTGGGCAGAGGAATGTTAAGAGCATAGCATTCAGGACACTACTGTTTATCACAAGGCATAATGCATTCTTTACATAGCTTAATGTTCATTTGCTTTAATCATTGAATTTGAGCTTCTTGAGTTGGGTAGGTGTGACTTGTAATTTGGTGGTAGACTTCTACTTCATCTTTGTAATCGAATCCAGCTAATTTTATGGTGTATTCAATGTATTTTGCTTCCTTCATTTAATGGACATCTTCTTTAGTAGCTCCATTAATTAATGCCATTGCTAGGTTGAAAATCATCTTAGCATCATGGGGATAGTAATAAAGTTTGTTAAGAGCACTGTTATATGCCACATTAAAAGGTGTTTCTCTTTTTACTTTTTCTGAAATTGATAAAGCATATTGGCAGGTCTGATCGCAGACTCCTTCTCTCATTGCTATGTCAATTCAATTGCATTTTTTTGGTAGCATATCCTCACAAGTCAAACAAGAGGTGTTATCCCATTTTTTGCTTCTTTTTATTAGATGGCCTCATCATTCTCTGTGGCAAGTCTTGCAGTAATAACAAGTATGATTTTCATATTCTTCTTCAGGTGAAATGCAGGCTTTCATTGAGGAGAGTTTCTTGTGGCAGTCCTTGCATTTGAGTGGAATATAGGGGTGTTGTTTTCGTGGTTCTGGTTTTGAATAGGGGATATTCCATCCAGTTGTCACTGGTTCTTCTGTTTCAAAAGAATCATTTGTTGAAAAGTACTGTTGTTCAGTTTTATCGGCCCAATTGGAGGTTGATCCATAAATGTTTCAATAATGGGCTTTTCTTCTTCCAGTTTGAATTTAAAAGCCGGGGCTTTTTTGAAGCATTTGTTGAATGTATCACAAGTGGCAGGCATCTGGGCGTGTTGTCCTTGGTAGGAGATTGTTAACTCTTGTGTCTCCCAATTCAGATTAGCATTGGCTTTTTGAAGCCAATCATTTCCAATGAGAGCTTGGTACTGGGGTGCATCCATTACAAGAACTTTGACTGAAATGATAATTCCATCAAGAGTGAATGAAAAATTGTCAATTTCTCCTACTAGAGTTTTTTTCATGCCATCAGCAGTAACGATTACTGTTTGAGCTGGTCAGTCAACATTTCTTTTTAACTGTTGTATTAACTGGTAGGTGATGATGCTTCTGGCAGATTCACTGTCTAGGATCAAGCGAATTGCCTTTTCTTTGACTTCTGCTTTGGTGTACATAGCAGTGATTGCTTTTTGTTCATTGGCGGCTGCATTATTAAGTAGGAATGGTGACTCATTTGCTTCAAACTTAAAAGGAAATATGTCTGAAAGATTGGTGTTTTCAGCAATTCTGGCTGGTGGGATTGTAGTAAAAGTATAGGAAGGGTTTTGTTGTCATGCTGCAGCTCTACCTTCTGAGAGTGCAGTATGGTGAAAATCCTGTTCTTCAGGTATTGTAAGATAGCTAGGTTGAGTATGATAATGAGTGGGTCTTGGCTGAGCTGGATTTCGGGGAACTAATTGGTTGTTTGAATTGATTCTATTGTTGTTTACTTGGTATCAGTTTTGTGGTGTAAATTGATTTTGCAGGATTAATCTTCGAGCAGGCACTTGATAATGTTGTGTGGGTGGTTGTTGGTATTGCTGTTGAATTGGCTGTGGGGCAGGCTAATAATAATTACTTTGATATTGGGGTCTTGGTGAATAGTAAGCTGGTGGTGGTTGATAATAAGATTGCTGTAGTAAAGGGTAATATTGATTACTCCTATTTTGTTGGTCTTGTTGTAGCTTTCTGCAATTTTTTTTCCAGTGGCCAGGAATTTTACAGTAATGGCAACTCTGAGACTGGTTATTAGAGAATGATGTGAAGTTGTTTTGATTCTGTCTTTGGGGTGATTAATATCTTTGGGGTTGCTGTTGTTGTTAGTTGGTGAAATAGTTTTCAACTTTCTTTGCGAGTTGGTCAATTTTTTTTTTAGCTGCTGAGCTGGTTTCTCCAATGGCTAAGTTCATGAGTTTTGTATAATTGGCTTCTTCTATGGCTATTTGATATCTCTTTGCATGCTGAATGGCAGAGTTTAAATCTTCTGGGGCATGTGGGCGAACCTTTTTAATCAATTTATCCTTTAAACCAGCGATAAATTGATCCAAGATTTGAGCATTGGAATAATAATCATTAGTTTCAAGTTGGCGAATTTGTCTGAGAAGTTTGTTGAATTTCCCAATATAAGTTATAACAGATTCGGAGGGTTCTTGTTTGATATTGTGAAAACAATTTCGAAGAGTGATTGAGGTGTTGTTATTGGTAAATTGTTCTAAGAAGGCAGTTTTAAAAGCTGTCCAGTCATTAAAAGAGGTGGTCAAGTTTTTGAACTATTCGCCTGCTGTTCTTTTGAGAAAGTAGGGAATTGTTCTTAACATTCTGGCAGCATTCCATCCATTTGCATCTCCAGCTTTAGTAACTTGGTTGAGCCATTCTTGGGGACTGGTCTCAATGTCTTCTCTATTGAATTCAAGAATTTTTGCAATGTATGCTGTCATTTCGTCTTCTTCATTTTTACTGTCTATTGATTCTTTTTCAGATATTTCAAAGTTGTTTTCTTCATTCGCTGCTGTCTCAGAGTGTTCACTTCGATTTTTAGCTAGAAAGTCAAGAAGATTGGAACTAGTTTGAAGAGATTCTTATTGTCTGGTGGAACTTTTGGGTAATGTAAAATCTTCTAGTTTTGCAAATCAATTTAAGAGTGAATTAGGTGTTTGTGCTTGTGCAAGTGAAGCTGGAAAAGGTGTGATAGTAAGTGGAAGTTTTGAACTGGTTCCTTGTTCAGGTGTTTGTAAGTGTTTGGCAGTTGTTTTTGGTAGTATTGGGGTATTTGAGGTGGTTTTTGAGTATTGCTTCAATTTTTGTTTGTCTTTGTTGCTTGTTTCTGTTTCTGATTCAAAATCAATGAAGTATTAAGACTGCACTGGATATGTTTCTTCACAGTACTTGATAATGTTAAAATTTAGTTCTTGAAAGTAAGTGGCAAGTGTTTCACTGTTAAGGTCTTCAGTTCCCAACTGTGAATAATGTACTAAATTATTGTAAAGATTGCTTCTAACTTTTGAGATATTGTAATTTCCAAAAAGATAATTGTTGATGTGGTTTTCAATGTATTGGTATACTAATTTCTTGACAACTTCAATTCCGTTTGGAATGTTAAATCTTTGCTTGTAGTGGATGTAAATTGATTGGTAATACTCTAGAGTTGTTGTGTCTGGTGTGGTTATCACTTTGAAGTTGTTTTTGCTGTGTTGTTTTTGTGGGAGAGCACCAAATGTTACCAGAGGTTTTTGGTTTCTTCTTAGTTCTTGTATGTTTGTTGTAATGCTGTTAATTCACGATTATGAGAAGTGTTTGAACCTCCAATAACTGAATTTATCTTCAAATTATCTTCTATAATTTAAACTGCTGGACTTATAAGTGAAATGGCCAATTCCATGCCAGTTATTTTGTATAGTTATGTTGTAGTAAACATTAACTCTTTCCCAGGAATTGCTCATCTGAAAGCTCACTAAAATGTGTAGTTACTTTGCTGTGAAAGTCAACTTTTCTACAAGAACTCTTGTCCATAGGCTACCCAAATGATTTATAATAAGAAAAGAAAGAGAATAAAAGAAATGTAAAAGAAAAAGTAAAACTGATAATTTATGGAAGTTGTTTCAGATCCAGGCCTGGAAGTGTTTTAACAGTCTACTGAAATTGGTAGCTAATCAATTTCAACTGTTAGTAGGAATTGATTAATTTCAAAGAAAATAATTAAGAATTTGGCTTTTCAAATTTATTTGATATTTATTTTGTTTTTGTGTGTAAAGAATGATTCTAATTATTAAATCTGAAGTAAGATATATTTCCTCGAAGAGAGAAGCTCTTCTTTTATACAACTTGTCATAACACTATTCTATGAACTTAAACTTTGCTATTTTCTATAATTTTGCTGAACTAAAGATACATTTCAGTGAACTACAAGTTATTTTTGCAAACTATTAGATATTTTGACAAACTATCAATTATTTTGGCGAATTTCTTACAATTTCGGCAAACTTTTTGAATGTTACATAGTTCAGGGTATTGCATAATTAATTATCACAATTAAGTTACATTTGTGTTATGTACAATTTGAGTTATTAATTAAATGATAATTTCAGATATTTTGTTAACATTATAAGTAATAATTTGAATGATAATATATGCTAATTAATGATAAAATTTATAAGAGTAATTTTATGCTAAACAATATCTCTAATTTTGTCTGGTAACAGTGCCTTTGGATTATGTAAAAAATGATATCTTTTCTGGTGTAATGCATCCTATTGGCCTGAGCGAGTTGCTTTTGGTTGTCAGTAGTTTACTTAATAGAAAGGCTGCAGGTTTATCTGGCATCTCTAATGAACTGTAGAAGCATGGTAATAATGTAATAATAAGTTGCCTATTGAAGCTATTGAATGTGTGCTTGGATATGGGTGGTGTGCCTGTTCTATGGAGGAGAGCATGAGTTTTGATGATTTCAAAACCCTATGACTGGAATGGAGTTTTTACAAACACTCACTCTATTGTGTTGATTGAAATTCTAAAGAAGATTCTTTCTAAGATTCTATCTGACCATATCTCATTTGTCTGCAGTAAATTTGGTGTCCTCCAGAATGATAACTTTTCTGTGCTAAAGAGCACTTCTACGCAATCTTCAGTGTTTGCTGTTGGATCCATTATTGAAGATACTCTTGAGAAAAACAGAGAAATTTGGTTGGTTTTGCAAAATATGCGAAAGGCTTATGATTCTGTTGGTTGGTACTATCTGAGGGCTAGTTTGATGTGGATCAAGATATGTAACAGATTTATAAAATTTTTTGGTAGTATACATAAGAATAAGATTAATAAGGTTATGACTGATTTTGGTCTGTCTGATGGCTATAAGGTGTATAATGGATTGGATCAGGGTGAGGTCTTTTCACCTCTTTTCTGGAGAGTATTTTATGATTCCCTTTTGTGTAAGATTAAGAAACATGAACAATTGTATGAGTACTGAATTAATACTAGATTTGTTTCAAGGTCAGGAAGGATTAAAAATAGTGGGGGGATAACATCTCATTTCATGGCTGGTGCGTTTGTCAATAACACAATTTGGGTTGAGAGCTATCAGACTTTGACTCAATATGCTTTGAATATTGCCAGCAAATTCTTTGAAATAAATGACATTTCTATCAACAATGATAAGACAGTCACTATCCCTATTAATCAAGATGTTAAGGTTGCTTCTTTGAGTATTTGTGGTCAGCCAATTTCAATTGCCAAAAAGGGCAAGGTATATTGTTATCTAAGAATTTTTTTGTTTACTGAGAAACTGTCCAAGCCGAGTGTTGCCAAAGCTTATTCTAATGTTTGTTTCTTTGTTAATGTTGTGCTGAGAAAGGCTATTACTAATAAACAGTTCTCATATTTGGTGTCAACAGTTTTGCAGTCTATTGTTAGTTATTGGACTTAGTTCAGTTTTGTGTTATTGAATATTTGTCACAAGTAAGATGTCATGATTAAGAAGAGTTTTAAGCTTAAGGCCTGTCTGTCTCATGACTTCTCTGATGCAGCTTTGCATCACCCTTTGTTGTATGGTTTAAAAACCTTTAAGCAGATTCAGTCTGAAAGTAAATTGGCTGCTGTGGTCTCTTTTTCTAATACTGCAGGCATTCTAAGGCGCTTGTTCAATTATAGATTTTTGAATTTGCAGATTATGGGCTGGGCTCTTATAAATCCTTTGCAGTTCTTGTCAGGTTATGTGTTAGTCCTGTAAATAATTTTTTGGCTAATGTGGTGAAAGTTTTTTTGAGCAATAAGTTATCTTTGGCAAATAATCTGCCTAATATCTTTCATAGTTCTGGTGTTTTTCTTATATCATTGGTGTTCGGAGATGCTCTTTACTTTAGTTCTGTGCATTTTTTAAAGCATTTTGGTGTTGTATTTGATGACAGGCTGCTGGACAAAAAGGGGCATGTAATGGACTGGAAAACCTTACAGTGGTAGAAAAAGCTTGACCTAAGGGGTCCTGTCCTTTCCTGGTTCAGACAAACATCTCAATTTCTGTGTAATAGTAACACTGAGTCTTCAGTTTCTACAGATTCTGGCCAGCTTTATGGTTTAAGCATTTTGAATTCTTAGGGATTTTCTGTTGTGTGGAGTAGCTTGCACAAAATTTGGTCTGGTTCATTTAACGTGTTCATAGATAGTTCATTGAGAAATTTTGGCTTAGTTGATGTCTCCAGTAGTGCAGCTGTGTACTTTCCTGCTGTGAATCTTAGTCTTGAGGTTAAAATTTGGGGTTTGTTGTCATCTATTTTGGCCAAATTGCAGGCTATTGCTTTGGCATTGGAGTGCGTCCTATCTTTTTGTACAGTAGTAGTGCATACTGACAGTCAAGCTGCTATTAACACTTGTGTGTTTAAGATGTCTACTGCTGTGCCTGATTTCCATGTTCCATGTTGGGTGGAAAGACATCACATTTTCAATTTGGTCTATAAAAAGAATATCAATGTAAAATGGATGAAGATTAGAGGTTATTCTGGTATTTGTGGCAATGAGAAGACTGATGCTGCAGCTGGTAATGCTATGCACTCTCAGTTTTTCTTGCCAGTAGGAGTGCAGGAACATTTCTTGGTGGCTGAGGACATGGTTGTGTCTGACAATGCCTGGCATTTTGTTTGAAATTTGTACAGATCTATTTGTCATGCTTAGTAAGAAGCTGGACTTGGTTGTGATATTGTTCCAAATGCTCTGATTGGGAGTATTGACTGAGGAGCCACTTCAAGAGTGTGACACCCTGACTTGTATATGCTTGCAGAGTCTACTAGTCGGAAGTCTTCAGTTTTACGTTCATATTTGATAAAAGCTGTACACCGATGGCTTCCAGTGGCAGTTAGGAAAAGATTGTATGATAAAGGTTATCTTGGTGTGCAGTGTTTGCTGTGTGGTGAGGTGGAGTTGCCTGATCATGTTTTTTTGTGTGCTTTGGATGTTGATATTTGAAAAGAGATTTTGGCCAAGGCTTCTGCTTCTTGGGTCTCTTTGGTAAGAGCTTGCACTTCATCTTCTTCTACTGTTTTGCAGTTCCTTGATCTGTGCTCATTGAATATTGGTCTGTACTCAGTTGTGTGCAAAGGGTTTGTTATGGAGGATTGGTATACAGAAGCAGCTGGAGTTTTTAATAATAAAAAAGAGGCTGTGAGTGTTGTTGTTGATTATATAAGACATTTTGTTGAGTTACATCATTCTAGGATCTGGCTGGTAAGATCTAAACATAGGGTGGACATAGAAAAGACTGGTTTGGTCGGGGATAGTAGGCTAATGTCAAGTTTAATGCAATGTGTAGTGCAATTGTTATTGGATAATGTGATTAAGATGCTTGGCATTGCTGACTCTCTTGCTATTAGTTTTGGCCATCATATGTTTTGTCTTTTCTTTTCTAGGTTAGATTGTAATCTGCATGTCATTATAGGTATGTAGTGTTGCCTTTTCTTGCCTGAGTGGCTAGCCACATGTAGCAAATGCATGAACTACATTTAGTTTGAGCCTTTTAATATGGTTTTTTGTACTAAATAATGGTTGGGCTTCACTCGTTAAATGCTTAATAAAAAAAAATAAACATAAATGTTTTTAAAAACTATTTTTAGATAAAAAAACAGCTTTTTTTAGCTTATTGATAAAAAAATTATTAAAAAAATTTGAATACTTCTTTTTCTTTTACTTTCAAAAATCCTCAAAAAAGCGCATTTCTGAAAAAAAAGTTTTCTGTTTTTTCTTGTCAAATCTTTCAACATTTCTTTAAATAATCCTTTTGTTGTGGATTTGAAGACTGCTTCAAGCAGTGATATGTCCAAAAAGAAGGTGCCCAAAGGTGTTTTACATGGTCCTGCTAGTGGTTTTTTTGCTCAGAAAAAAAAGGTGGTTCTTGGGAATGTTAAACACTTTGGTAATGAGAAGGATATCTCTTTGAGTAAATCTGGGCCTGGTGATAGTGTGTATTCTGATGTGGATAGTGTATCTGGTGATGATGAGGATGTTGGCATGTTTGGTATATGTGAAAGATCTCTGTCAGGCTCAACTGCCACTACTCCCAAAGCAAAACGTGTTAATACTGGTACAATGTTTGGATCTCCACTTGGTTCTCCTAATTTTGCTATGGATGATGATGAATTTGTGCTTTCTCTTTGCTTGCCTATCTCTCTGGAAAAAAAGTGAATCAACCCAAAGATTATTAAGACTCCTGTTGAAATTTCAATCAAAAAATTCTTTGCATTGGATATTAATCTCTCAGCTATAGTGGGTAATTCAGCAATGGCGAAGACCCAGCTAATTAGGAAAATTTTTTCTTCAGTCAATGGTTTTGGAGGGGCCACTACCCCCTCAAAATTTGAAGGGATCGTCAGATCTACCTTCACATCAGAAAAAAGCATGAAAAAGGCTGCATCATTGGCCAGAGAAAATAACATCATTGTAAACAGCGATCTCAAAAGACAGGGAATACGCTCAGATCGGGCTGTAGTAATCAAAAAAATTCCCATGAATACGCCAAAGGAAATGATCGTCGCTGCAGTGTCTGAATTTGGTCAAGTGGTGTTGATCTGATTGCAACTCATTGGACTGTGGCAAAAGGCTGTAGTGGAGTTTGCCAAATCAAGTCAGGCAGATCAGTTGGCAGCTAAGTGGTCATTCTTAATTGGGAAAAATTCAGTGCATGTGGCCAAGGCTGTGCAGGATTGTGAAACATGGGCGTCTAGAAATCAGTATAGGGCGCTTTTGTTTACTTTGCCAGTGGGAACAACGGCTCATGATCTTGGTGATCTTTTGGCAGGGGCTGGTGGGAAAACTTGTGTCATAAATCGTTTTTTAGTCACTGGCAATAGGATTCGTTGTACTGTGATTTGTTTTGAGAATGATGAGAATTTGGAGTCTGCATTTCGTATGGAGCCTGTTTTTGGTGGGGTGAAACTTTTTTGGGCTAGATTGGACCTGGTTCGGTGTGAACGGTGTGGGAAACTTGGTCATTCAGTTCTGGAGTGTGAGACTGAGGTCTCACATTCTCCTAAACTTTCTAAATCATTTAAAAAGGTTGTCTCTGATGAAACCCGCCTCCAGTTGGCCAAGCTATATGCAAAAAAGAGTGTGCCTATTTCTAGACTGGCTGCATTCGACGGCAAATCATAGACCTAGGTTGTCTCTCTAGTGTCTTCATCTAATGGTCCTCACTTTGGTTCTGGTTCTGATTTTGTTTTTTCTCCTGGCGCCTCAGGTTTGGTAGGTAACTCATCTCTTGCAGGTCCTGTTGGTTCGATTTTGGAAACTCGTCTCACTTCTTTGGAGCGCTCTTTGGAACTTCTCACAGATAAGGTGTCCAGTATCATTGACAAACTTAACAGTTTAAGCTTGGTATTTTTGGCTCTCAATTCCTTTTCTCAGCCCTTGGCTGCTCCTGGTTTGGTTAATATGAAACTTGGTTTGGATATGATTTTAGATGAACCTGATTCTGTGGTTATTTCTCTTTCTTCGGTTTCCTATGATACCTCAAGTTTGGGTTCAAGTAGTTCGAAAGTTCTGACTTCAAAAGTGGATTGCTTGGAATTGAAGTTGGTGGCTCTCGAAACTTCAGTTAGTTCAGTATTGGAGAAGTTAGATCAGATGTGTGCTAGCTCGGGTTCTGCAGTCTCTTTTGCAACCCGATAAATGATTTAGTATGGAAAATAGCCACATGTAATGTCAGGGGAATGAACAATTCAGCTAAGCAAGAGGACATTATACATTGGCACAGAGATATGAACAATTTAGTTTCAATTGTCACTGAGACAAAGTTAAAAGATAAGGTACGGCCTTGGATTGCTAGCAAGTTTGATGGTATTTGGGTCTTTATTTCTGGTTTGAATTCTGGTCATCTTGGTTCTGGTGTGGTGATTGTTATGAACAATTCTCTGACCAGGCATGTGTACAAAGTTTCTGAGGTCCCTGGTCGCCTTATTTCTATCAAGTTGCTTTTTAGGAATAAACTCTCGGTTTTTTTTTTGGGTCTGTATGCTGGGGCGTCGGCTTTGGTGCGCTTCTCTCAGGCCGATGATGTGAATGTTATGATTGCTAGTGCTGTGAATGAATCATTCTTTGTGGTTTTAGGTGGTGACTTCAATGAAGATGGTTTGCGTAGAAGCGCCAGTTTTAGGAAGTGTGGTAGTTTGGGTCTGGTCAACTCTCTTGTCTGCAGTCCGTTTGTAAAAGTTCCAACTTGGAATAATTCCCGGGGTGTGACGAAAACAATTGATTATCTTTTCGTATCTCCCAATTTGGTCAATGCTATTGTGGATCATGATGTTCTGGATGTGTCTGACTTCTTTGATACTGACCATCAAGCCGTTTCTGTGTCGATTGGTTTAAGTGGTCTCTTGAATATGCATTTGTGTTCTGTTCGCAAGCAGGCCAATAGGAATTGTTGGAAGTACAATTTTAAGAATGCTAGTGTTGCCTTGTGGTTGAGATTCAGGGAGGCCACAGCAGTGAATGCTGCCATGTTTTCTGATGATTTCTTGGCTGCCAGAGATCTGTCGGATTTGGATGTGATGTGGGATGCTGTTCAAAAAACTATGTGTTTCTCAGTGAGTGAAGTTTTCAAGAAAAAATGGTTTAAAGGTTATGACGGCATTTTCACTAAGCATTTATCCAGGTTCTATAAGCTAGAACTTTTAGTGTCCAAGTTGGTCAAAGCTTCCCGTTCTGTTGATTGTAATGTGTTTGTATCACTGCTTGATACTTGGAAAGCACTTGATTCTGCTGGTGCTGCTGTGATAAGGTCTCTTTTTCTCTCGAAGTCTCCTTTTGACAACATTTGTTCAGCTCTGTCCAAAGCCAGGAAGTCTTATCATGCCTCAAAGTTATTGGAATCAAAACATGCTGAAGAGTCGCAGATTAGATCTGCTGTTGATAAAAAGATGGAGACTTTTGAATCTAACAAGGGTCATACTATTAGAAGCGTCTTGGAGAGGCCTTTTTGCAAGATGGTTTTGGATCATTTGGTAGTTGGTGATGAGCTGTATTTGGAACCTGATCATGTTAAAAAGAAAGTGGATGAGATTATGGAGGGGTGGACTCATAAATGTGGTGTGGCCCTTGATGTTCCTGGGAATTGGGCTAACCAATATCGGCCTTTGGATTACGTGTTTGATGGTGCTTTTTTAGATATGATGAGCTGTGTTAGTTTTGATGAGATGTCTGGCATGGTTTCTGTCCTACCTGATGGGAAGGCTGCTGGTCTCTCAGACATCTCCAATGAACTTTGGAAGCACTGTAATAAATCTGTTCTTGATATGCTCTTGGTGTTTATTAATTCTTGTCTTCATGGTGAGTTTGTGCCCAGTGCTTGGAAGGAAGCCTGGGTGTTGATAATTCCCAAACCTTGTGAATGGAAGGGTGTGCTCACAAACACTTGTCCTATTGCTCTGATTGAGATGGCTTGAAAAATTCTTTCCAAGATTCTCTCTGATAGGATCTCTTTGGCATGTAGCAAGTTTGACGTTCTTCGTGGGAACAATTTTTCAGTTCTCAAAGACACTACAACTCAGTCTCCCATTTTTGTGATTGGTTTGGTGATCGAAGACGCTCTTGAAAAAAACCGAGAGCTCTGGCTGGTTTTACAAGACATGCAGAAAGCGTATGACTCAATTGGTTGGGATCATCTTAAGAAAAGTTTGGTTAGGATAAAAATGTGCTGCTGGTTTATTAGGTTTTTTGGGAATATTCATAGTAGTTGTACAAACCAGGTTATGACTAATTTTGGGTTGACGGATGGTTATCATGTACACGATGGCTTGGACCAAAAGGAGGTGTTTTTGTCTCTTCTTTGGTGTATATTTTATGATCCTCTCTTGTGTAAAGTTAAGAGGCAAGAGAGTGTGTGTGGTTACAGATTAAATTTTCATTTCGTTGCTAAGACAGGCCATGTGGAGTCTCAGGCTGGTTTGTTGTCTTTCTTCGCTGCAGGCACTTTTGTGAATGATACGATCTGAGTGGGTAGCAGTCAGACTGCCACTCAACATATTCTTGATGTGGCTAGTGAGTTCTTCCGTATCAATGATATTTCAATTAATAATGATAAGACAGTGGCTATTCCAATTAATAGCCGTGCCAGTGCACTTTCTCTTTTCATCAGTGAATCCCCTATTTCTATAGCTAAGCCAGGCAAATCTCATTGTTATCTGGGTATCTTCGTATTTTCTGAGGGACTGTTGAAGCCCAGCCTGGCAAAAGCCTATTTAGATGTTTGTTTTTTTATCAACTTGGTTCTAAGAAAGGCCGTATTGGACAAACAATTTTTTTATTTAGTGTCAGCTGTTCTTCACCCCATCATCAGTTATAAAACTCAGTTTAGTTTTGTTCCTGTTAGTGTGTATAATAAGTGGGATGCTTTGATTTGTAGGGGCTTGAAATCCAAGTCTAGATTGCCTCTTGATTTTCCTAGTAACATGATCCATCATCTCTCATTCTATGGGTTGAAATCTTTCATCCAGATTCAATTGGAAAGTAAAGTCGCTTCCCTTATTTGTTTTGCAAACTCAGTGGGAATTCTGGGTTGCCTGTTCTTCCACAGGTCTCATGACTTACAGGTTTTGAGCTGGCGCCCTATTCATCCTTTGAGTGTTCCTGTTTGTGTATGAGTCAGCCCTTTGAATAACTTCTTGGTGGGTGCTGTTTGTGTTTTCCTCAATTGCAACTTATCTTTGAGTGGGTCTTTTGGTAATCCATTTCGGCTTTGTGGTGGGGTACCCATGTCTACCATTCTCGGTGAGTCTAAATTTGTCAAGTTCCTTCCCTCACTCTGACGATATGGCATTGCCTTTGTTGACCAACTCCGTGATCATCATGGAGCCGTGTTTGACTGGTACAAATTCAAGTGGTGGAAGAGGTTGGACCCTCATGGCCCAACTTCTGAGTGGTTCATGCTTTCTGTCAAGTTCCTGTCTAATACATTTTCTCCTTGTGCCCCTTCTCCTGCTTTGGCTGATATAGGTCTTCAGAGTATTCTCACCTCTCTTGGCTTTGTGTTGGTTCATAATCGGCTTTCCCAAGTTCTTCCTAGTAGCATTTCTGTTTATACAGATGGGTCTCTGACGAACCTAGGTACCAAGAATTGCATGGCTGGGGCTGGTGTTTTTTTCAGTGACATTGATCTGGGTTTGGGCATTGGAGTTTTGGGTCTGCTGTTTTCTACATTGGCGGAAATGCAGACTATTGTGCTGGCGCTAGAGTGTGTCCCCTGTTCTAGTTGTGTTTATCTGTTCTCTGACAGTCAAGCTGCTCTGAATGCCTGCAAGTTGGAATTGGATATAGTGCATCCGGATTTTCGCAACTGTTGTTGGATCGAACGCTTGTATATTGTAGACATTATTCGTAGCAAAAACTTATTGGTTAAATGACACAAAGTGAAAGGCCACTCTGGTATAATTGGAAATGAATGTGCTGATGCTATAGCTGGTGCTTCTTCTCATTCGGGCTGGTTCTTTCCTTCCCAATTGCATGCGCACTTCTTGTTGGCAGACAGTGGGGCTGTTTCTGGCAATTCCAGATATTTTGTTCGTGATATTTTTTGTTCTGTTAGTCGTGTGCACTGGGAGACTGGTTCTGGTTCTAAATTTTTGCCTGCCAGTTTGTTCGCGGACGTAGATTGGTCCTGCTCTTCATTGGTATGGCATCCTGATTCACACATGGCCGCTGGCCACACTAGCAAGCCCACAGCAGATGCACACAGTTTTCTCATGAAGGCATTGCACCACCAGCTGCCTGTTGTTGTTCGTAAACACTTGTATAACAGAAGATACTCCAGCGTATTGTGCTTATATTGTGGTGAGGTGGAGACATCAGATCATGTTTTCTCTTGCAAGGCTGATGTCTCTATATGTCTTCAGATACTGGATACATGTTCGAAATCTTGGATGGTGCTTTCTGGCCTGTCTCTCTCTTCTTTCTGCATGCTGCAATTGCTGTCTTCTTATGCCTTTGATGTTTCTGTATTTATGGCTCTCTCTAAAGGGTTTGTTTTTATTGAGTGGCTTCATGAAGCTGTCTCTGTTTTCAAATGTTATAAGGCTGCTAGTTTGAAAATTGTTGAGTTTGTGCATTCCCTTAGTTTTGCTTTTAGGAATAATATTTGGTTGGTTAGAGTTAAGCATCGTGCATTTATGGAAAAAAATAATCTTATCCCACTTGATGGTTCGGTTTCTATCTCGGTCCCTGGCTCGGTTTCTAGGTTCTCGGCTGGCGTTGTTAGGCTACTTGGTATGGCTAAGGCTCTTGGTGTTCGTTTTGGCTTTCGTAAACAATGTTCTTTCTTTTCTGGTATCAGTGATTCTGTTTTGGTACATATAACTGTGTAGTGTTGTCCTAATTGGTCTGAATGGCTGGTCACGTGTAGAAAAAGCATGATTCACACTTAGTTTATATCATTTCTTTGGTATATAGCTCTAGGTAGTATTTGGACCTCATTCATAAACCGTAATAAAAAAAAAAAAAATTTAAAATATATTACAAATTCTTTTTTTATTATTATTTACAGATTAATAAATTAGTAAAATATTTTAATTAAATACTCTGTAAAATTTTAGCAAAAATTAGTAAAAAAATAAATTTATAAAACAAAATTTTGTTTTTAACTTTTTTTACTTATAAAACAGTAAATTATAACATAACTGGTTACAAATTTTTCTACTTATTTTATAGATATATAATAATATTACTTATTAAAACTAATATTAAAACAATATTTTTTAAAAAAATAACAGAACTAAATTACAAAAATTTTTAGATTTTTTAATAAAAGCATAAATTGCTTATAAAAAAATAAAAACATTTTAAAAAAAACTCAAAAAAAAAAAAATACATAAAATACTTTTAAGTATTAGTAACCTAATTCTTGAATACAAATTAAATCAAAACAACATTTTTAGTAACAAATTTTTAAGTTAATAAAAAAAATTATTTATAATTAACAAAGTTTTAAACAACAGATTTTATATTTTGTTAAATTATATAAAACAATATTTAATGATTAATTTATTCATAGTACATGAATTAAAAAATATTACAAAAAACCCAATTAGTTATTAATTATTGTAATAGTTATAGTATTTATTAATAAAATATTAAAACAAATATAAAAAAAATATTTAGATATTTTGTTTACTATCAGAAAACAAATAATAATTAAAAACAAAATTAAAATATATTTTATTATTAATTATTAAAAAACTGTTACAAAATTAACAATAAAATAAAAAAATATATGTTTAAATATATAATTGCCAAAATACTTAATTTTTTTAATATAATTAAAAGAATAAAAAAAAAATTTGTTTATAAACTAAAATTGTTATATAAAAAACAACTTAAAAATTATAAAAAACTTGATAAAGTTATTAAATATATAAAATTTTTAAAAAAAACAACTTCAAAAATTTAGACAAAAATCTTAAATATTATATATTTAAATATTTTAAAAATTTTGACTATTGCAAAAAAAGCCAAAATACTTGTACAAAAATTTAATCTTTTGGATTTAAAATTAATATTGTTATAGTTTTTTTATACTTTAATAACTAAAGATTTAACAAATTAATTAGCTTTAAGACAAAAATTTTAAAACTTTTCTTATATAATTTTATTTTATTAAAGTTTAATTTTTTTAAAAAAAATAATATTATAGTTAAATTTTTTAATTTTTAATTTTTATTTATTTATTTAATTATAATTAATTATTTTATTTTTAAAATTAGTTATTGATATGATTATTAATTTAATTAATAACTTGATTATTAATTTAATTATTAATCTGATCATTGATTTAATTATTAATCAAATTATTAATATAATTATTGATTTGATTATTAATTTTTTTTGAAAGTATATAAATAAAACTTTTCAAAGCCAAAAAAAAGCTTTTATACTCAAATTATATTTAGATTAATACTTTTTTATTATTATCCAGTTTAATGAGTGCAGCTTAATTACTATCTAGTATACAGAATCAAAACTATGAACCCCAGCTAGATGTAATTTATGTGTTTACTATATGTGACTAGTCACTCAGATTAATCTAGGTGATACTACACACTTATATGAACAGATACTATATTAACCAAACCAGAAAAAAACAACCAAGGCTTATGGAAACCAAAACTCACTCCAAAAGAATCATCAATACTAATCAATCTAACCATGCCATCCAACAAACTTCACACAGAGCTGTAATATATTACTGGTAACACTTCCGAATCACTAACCAAGTTGTCTTTTTCTATGTTAACTCTAAATTTGAACCTGAACCCCCACAACTCAGAATGGTGACACACACCTATGTTTCACACAAAGTCAACCAAAATCCAGACAGTCTCTTTGCAATTCTCAAATATCCACATAGCTTCTTTAAACCACTCTACAGACACAAAGCCCTTGCAGAAAAAAGCATATAGGCTGACATCAGACACACACAAAAGAAGAGATTCTAAGACCACAGAAGAAGTCAGACAATGAAAACCAGCCAAAAACCTCCAAACTAACACATATTTGAAAAGAATCTTCTTATGGGAGATGGATTCTTTGTTACATATAAACACATAATTAGAGAATTCAACTTCTCCACAGTGCAAACACAAAACATCAAAGTAGTTCTTGTCATAAAATCTCTTTTTAACTACAATAGACAGTTTGCCATACACAGCTTTTATAAAATAAGAGTGCAGACCAGCTGAATTTCTACTCATGGAATCTGACAGTATACCCGAATTTGGATGCCAAATGGCTATAGTCTTAACCCAATCAATATCACAAACTGAAAAACCACCCAGAATCTTAGAACCAGGACCAACTTCCTATTGTATGCAATTCACAAATCTAAAAATGTTCTGGACAAAATGCCAAATATTACCAGAAATTGGCATGCCATTGGCCATTAAAAAGTGTTCATGCACATTGGTCGGCAGCAACAAAGAGAAATAAGTAGAAATGTATGCCAATGCATTTGCACAAACATTACTCAGCACATCAAAGTGTCTTTTGACCTTTAACCAGCTTACAGAAATGTCTTTTTGAATAATTAAATTTGCAATATGCTTTCTTTCTATTCAACAACAATTATGAAAATCAGGGCCATTAGATCTCAATTCCAAAACACATGCATTTAAAGCAGTTTGGCTGTCCAAACACACTTCTACCAAACAAGAGAAAAGTACACACTTTAGTGTCAAGGCAACAGCCTGCAACTTAGCCATTATAGAAGACAAAAAACTCACTACTCTAATCCCAATACCCAATCCAATCTTAGGAAAAAATGCCATAGCACCACCAGCCACATCAACAGAACCAAATCTCTTCAAAAAACTGTTCATAAAAACATAAATAAAATCTGATCAGACTTCAAGCAGATTATTTTTAACATCAAAAAATTGATCTGAAAGCAAAACATTATCAACATCTACCAAAGAGTTGCAACTGAGTGGTATTGACAGAAGAACTTTATTATGTAAGAATTTTGATACCAAGATAAACCAAAAAGACACAAATTCCCTGGGATCCAGTTTCTTCTAATGTTAGAATGTTTGCCAATCCAGGATTTTACTGTGTTTGTCTAAAAGTCTATCATAGAAAGCTACACCAAATTTCTTTAAAAAACTAATCTGATCATAGTACAAAGAAGACTCTAAAACACTAGAAACAGGATACTTGTCAGAACTAAGAAAAGCACAAGGCAAATTTTTCACCATAAAAATATTATTGTTTAAAAGAATACAAATTATTCCAGTTAGAAAATTGTTGAAAAAACCAATGCACAGCCTCACAAAATACTGCAAAGGATTAAGAAGGACCCAATCCAAAACCTGCAAATCCAGAAAATAGTGCTCAAAAAGCTGACCAACAATCCCAAAAGAATTAGAAAAACTTATAACAGAAGCAGACTTCTCTTCAGCTTGAACTTGTTTGAACGTCTTTAGACCATAAAGCAAAAGATGATAAAGCACCTCACTTAGGAAATTTTGAGACAAACTAGTCTTTAATTTGAAGTTTTTCTTAATCAAAACATCTTAGTGCTGACAAACAGCAGAGAAAACAAAACTAAACTGAGTGCAGTAGCTGACAATAAGTTGAAAGACAGCTAACACCAAATATATGAACTGTTTGTTTAAAATAGATTTACATAACACCATATTGGAAAAAAACTTGATGTCAGACTGAGTTTTAGCCAAGCTGGGCTTGGACAAATCATCAGTTGACAAGAATATACCCAAGTATCTATGAGACACACCACATCTGACAATCAATATAAGCAGCTCACTGATTCTAAGAACAGTATTCTGAACCCTCTGGTTAATAGGAATGACCACTGTTTTGTCATTATTAATTGAGATATTATTAATTGCAAAGAAATTACTGGCAATGTCCAATATAAATTGTGTGGCAGCCTGACTACTCTCAACCCAGATAGTATTGTTAACAAAAGCACCAGCAGCAAAAAAAGATGTCATTCCATTCACATTGTTTATTCTGCTTGATTTGGCCACAAATTTGGTATCAATTTAGTAGCCACATATACTCTCTTGTCTTTTAATTTCACACAATAAAGAGTCATAGAAGATCTGCCAAAGGAAGAGAAAAAACACCTCTCCTTAATCAAAATTATTCAGCACCTAGTAACCATCCAAAAGACCAAAATTTGTTATAACATGGTTCAATCTATCTTTATAAATTTCCACCAAAAAACCTAATGAATTTGTCACATATTTTGATGTATCGCAAACTAGTTTCCAAATAGTGCCAGCCAACTGAATCATATGTCTTACACATATTTTGCAAAACTAACCAAACCTTTCTGCTTTTTTCTAAAGCATCTTCTACTACTGAACCAACAGCAAAAATAGAAGACTGTGTAAAAGTACCATGAAAAATAGAAAAATTATCCCCATGCAACACCCCAAACTTACTACAAACAAGAGAAATCTGATTTAAGAGGATTTTAGAAAGAATTTTGCAAGCAGTTTCCAGCAGAGCAATAGAACAAGTGTTCATTAAGACACCATCCCAATCATAAGGTTTAGGTATTATAGAGACCCACACTCTTTTCCACAAAACTGGAATCTTGTTTAATCTTAGACACAAATTTAGGAGATCCAACAAGCTTTTGAGAATGACCTTATCACAATGTTTCCACAATTCATTAAAAATACCATTAAGACCAATAGTCTTCTTATCCAGTAAATGTTTGACAATCTAAAAAAGCTTATCAAAACCAATAACATCCATAACACTAGAGAAAGCATCATTATCTACATATTGCAAAAAAGCATACTGATGAGTCCAAGAAGCAAAAAAAGATGTAGACACTAACCACTTTCTGGTCTACCCTTCTATTATCACATCAACTTTGGATTTAACTTCACCAGGATCTAAAACTAATTTATTATCCACCACCAAATGGTTAAGAACCACTTTGCAAAAAGAATTATCCAAAATACTTTTGATCATATGGTTTTTGTTCATGCAAAAATTTTCCATTCTTTTATCAATAGCATGCTTAATCGCAGCAGCTTCAGCAGCTTTAAACTCATGTATCTTGAAACAACAGTAACTTTTCCTAAATCTGGACAGACAAACAAAAATTTCTGTGCTGCTGACACCATTATTCAACATGTTTCAAACTTCAAAAGCTTTACTTTCATTAGCAATCAACCAAGCATTGAGAAAGAAACCAGTTTTAGAAGCATCACCAGACTAAAGAGACTTCACTAATTTAGCAACCAGCAGTTCCAGTTTAAAAAATTTAGAAGAATGTTTGTTGGAAAAACATTTGATCTCATGAAACCAATGTTTAGAGAATGTCTCATTAGCTGTATTGACCAATACTCTCACCAACAAAGACCACATAGAATCAAAATCCCTATCAGCACCAGTGACCAAAAACTCATTACTCACAGAAAAAAACTTAACTGAAGAACACTTCTTAAAACATGTCCATTTGGAACCATCTGCATCTGCAATCTTGAACTTTCATCAATCTTTATTAGCTTGCTTGCGCAAACCATTTAACTGAACATCCAAAAGCCCACCCAAACCAACCAACATCACAACAGCCTTGTGGTTAGTGTCAAAATAATCAGAGACAGAAGCAACAATTTGACCAGTGACTGCTAAAAACAAACTATCATTAACAAAAATGTAATCAATTGTTTTTTTGGCATCTCTTGAATTGCTCCATATAGAAGCTTTGATCAATAGGTGTGCACTAAATGAATTGGCCAAATCCAGATCCAAACAAAACCTAAAAATTGCAGCTTTTTTTGGAATTATTTTTATTGAAGTTACCACCCAAGACCACAAAAATACTGGAGTTCAGAGTCCTTGTGATAAAAAAATTGACTTCCATAGCCTGACCAAACCTAGTTCCAGAGGATGCATCAGCATACAAACCCAAAACTATAACTGAGAGTTTATCTTTGAAGAGTAAACACACCGAAATAACCCAACCAAGGATCTCCTTAACTTTAGAAACATAATAAACCAAAAAATTGTTCATGATAATGGCCATCCCAGCACCAAGAAACTCTTTGTCCAAACCAGATGAAAAAATTCTAACATCATCAAATCTGTTCATAATCTAAGGTCTACAACCAGACTTTAACTTTGTTTCAGTAACAATTGAGACCATATTCTCAGATTTCACATGCCAATACACAATAT
>JAAOMT010000470.1:304159-317963 GCA_016748015.1 Geosiphon pyriformis | reverse complement strand
ATTGTTTATTCTGCTTGATTTGGCCACAAATTTGGTATCAATTTAGTAGCCACATATACTCTCTTGTCTTTTAATTTCACACAATAAAGAGTCATAGAAGATCTGCCAAAGGAAGAGAAAAAACACCTCTCCTTAATCAAAATTATTCAGCACCTAGTAACCATCCAAAAGACCAAAATTTGTTATAACATGGTTCAATCTATCTTTATAAATTTCCACCAAAAAACCTAATGAATTTGTCACATATTTTGATGTATCGCAAACTAGTTTCCAAATAGTGCCAGCCAACTGAATCATATGTCTTACACATATTTTGCAAAACTAACCAAACCTTTCTGCTTTTTTCTAAAGCATCTTCTACTACTGAACCAACAGCAAAAATAGAAGACTGTGTAAAAGTACCATGAAAAATAGAAAAATTATCCCCATGCAACACCCCAAACTTACTACAAACAAGAGAAATCTGATTTAAGAGGATTTTAGAAAGAATTTTGCAAGCAGTTTCCAGCAGAGCAATAGAACAAGTGTTCATTAAGACACCATCCCAATCATAAGGTTTAGGTATTATAGAGACCCACACTCTTTTCCACAAAACTGGAATCTTGTTTAATCTTAGACACAAATTTAGGAGATCCAACAAGCTTTTGAGAATGACCTTATCACAATGTTTCCACAATTCATTAAAAATACCATTAAGACCAATAGTCTTCTTATCCAGTAAATGTTTGACAATCTAAAAAAGCTTATCAAAACCAATAACATCCATAACACTAGAGAAAGCATCATTATCTACATATTGCAAAAAAGCATACTGATGAGTCCAAGAAGCAAAAAAAGATGTAGACACTAACCACTTTCTGGTCTACCCTTCTATTATCACATCAACTTTGGATTTAACTTCACCAGGATCTAAAACTAATTTATTATCCACCACCAAATGGTTAAGAACCACTTTGCAAAAAGAATTATCCAAAATACTTTTGATCATATGGTTTTTGTTCATGCAAAAATTTTCCATTCTTTTATCAATAGCATGCTTAATCGCAGCAGCTTCAGCAGCTTTAAACTCATGTATCTTGAAACAACAGTAACTTTTCCTAAATCTGGACAGACAAACAAAAATTTCTGTGCTGCTGACACCATTATTCAACATGTTTCAAACTTCAAAAGCTTTACTTTCATTAGCAATCAACCAAGCATTGAGAAAGAAACCAGTTTTAGAAGCATCACCAGACTAAAGAGACTTCACTAATTTAGCAACCAGCAGTTCCAGTTTAAAAAATTTAGAAGAATGTTTGTTGGAAAAACATTTGATCTCATGAAACCAATGTTTAGAGAATGTCTCATTAGCTGTATTGACCAATACTCTCACCAACAAAGACCACATAGAATCAAAATCCCTATCAGCACCAGTGACCAAAAACTCATTACTCACAGAAAAAAACTTAACTGAAGAACACTTCTTAAAACATGTCCATTTGGAACCATCTGCATCTGCAATCTTGAACTTTCATCAATCTTTATTAGCTTGCTTGCGCAAACCATTTAACTGAACATCCAAAAGCCCACCCAAACCAACCAACATCACAACAGCCTTGTGGTTAGTGTCAAAATAATCAGAGACAGAAGCAACAATTTGACCAGTGACTGCTAAAAACAAACTATCATTAACAAAAATGTAATCAATTGTTTTTTTGGCATCTCTTGAATTGCTCCATATAGAAGCTTTGATCAATAGGTGTGCACTAAATGAATTGGCCAAATCCAGATCCAAACAAAACCTAAAAATTGCAGCTTTTTTTGGAATTATTTTTATTGAAGTTACCACCCAAGACCACAAAAATACTGGAGTTCAGAGTCCTTGTGATAAAAAAATTGACTTCCATAGCCTGACCAAACCTAGTTCCAGAGGATGCATCAGCATACAAACCCAAAACTATAACTGAGAGTTTATCTTTGAAGAGTAAACACACCGAAATAACCCAACCAAGGATCTCCTTAACTTTAGAAACATAATAAACCAAAAAATTGTTCATGATAATGGCCATCCCAGCACCAAGAAACTCTTTGTCCAAACCAGATGAAAAAATTCTAACATCATCAAATCTGTTCATAATCTAAGGTCTACAACCAGACTTTAACTTTGTTTCAGTAACAATTGAGACCATATTCTCAGATTTCACATGCCAATACACAATATTCTTCTGCTTTGCAGAATTGCTTATGCCTCTGACATTACATGTTGCAAACTTTCAGGCTAACTTACTCATTGAGAAAAAGGTCAGGGATGCACACTACCAGCCAGAATCAAACTGTCAAGATAAGCTAACAAACTCAAAACTAAAATAAAAAAACTCTTCAACATATTCTTAAATTTGACCATATTAGAGGAGAAAAATGAGTTCAAAAGCACAGCAGTCTTACCATTAGTGGTCTCACCCGAACCTTTTCCTATTACTATATTGCTCACCTGATTCTGTAATAGGGAGGTTATTGACAGCTGATATCCAGGGCTAGGCTGAGAAACTGTCAGCACGAGTAAATCCAATTTTTTAGCCAATTCATTAATTTGTTCTATGAGGCTGGTAAGACTGCTTTCCAAAACAGCAAACCTTTTTTTAATGTTAAATGTAACAGGAAGGATAGGCTTTATCTTTGAAGAGGAGCCAGGATTGATTGAACCATTTTTCACAGAAAAAGAAAGAAACAAAGATCTACCAGCTATCTTTGCTCATGAAATCCCACCAAAAGCAACAGGATGAGCAATAGGAACTGAACATTTAGAATAGATGGCAGCCAATCTGCTTTTATCTATGTTTGAAAGTGACATATGTGAAGACTTGCCAGAATACAAACTTCTACTCACAGAACAGTCCAATAATGTATGTCCTATTTTTTTACACTTGGCACACTTAAAAAAACCTAGACAAGACCACCACAAATTGGCTCTTCTCAACACAGATGTGGTTTCCACAACAGCATTCAAAGATTTAGCTGAATCAAAACAAACAATGACACATTTGACCCAGGCATATGTGATAGGATGTTGGTTGATTATACATGTTTTCTCATCCACAGAACCAATAAAATCTCAAATATTATAAGCATTTGTTCCTACAGAAAAAGTATAGTGCTCTATGATTGTTTCTTGCATTCTATGATTCTTTGTCCATATTAGACTTAGCAACATGTACCACATCTTTTCCGATTAAGATAGACCATTTTGCTGCAACCAAATCAGCATAATTTATCTGATCAAACTCAACTACTGCTTTCTGCCACAGCCTTACCAATTGTATCTTGATCGACTTGATTGACTCAAATTCAGATAGTACAGCATGCACAGTCTCAACTGATGTTCCAACTGAAATTTTTTTCAACACCACAGCCTAATTTGAATGCTCAGTAGATTTTTTGAGATTAATATTAATTAAGATTTTTGTTTTTTCAGCTTTTTTAGAAGCCTGCACCAAACTTAATTCGGAAGTGAACATTGCTTTGATGATTCCAGCAAACTTTGAGGAAGTAGAGACCCTCCCAAAACCATTGATTTTTAAAAACAACTTTCTGACCACTTAAAGTTTTTCTTGAGAAAATTTCCCAATCACTTTGTCCAATCCAATATTCAAAACGAAAAATTTGCAAACAGAAATATTGACCAGATTCTTTAAAAATGGAGGAAGTTCTAATAGAGTGTTCAAAAGAACATCATTTTCAATATCACTTAATGAAAAATCAATTTTACCCAATGGCTTGCCTAATGCTTTTTTGGTTTTAACTTTTGAACCAGTAGGTGTTTGATTAAGATTTCCTCCAGCAAGAATACCACTTTCACTATAATTAAAACTGGTCTTTTCTACCAGACATTTCTCCTCCATATCAATACTATCAGATTTAGTGGTGTCACCAGTCTCAGAACCTCATGAGCGACTAGTCTGAATCTTAGAACCAATATTCTTACTACCAGAACCATCTTTTAAACACCACATCTCCTCTTTTTCTTCAGAAGAATAGGTCTAAAGCCATCACTAGAACCAGAAACTTTAACAGTCTTCTTTATAACAGTAATACTACAGCCAACACTGGCCTTGTAGTCAAGAATAAAGGGTTTAGATTTATTATACTGAATTGTAAAAACTTCTTTCAGAAAAAACTTTAGACTCTTTTTAAAAAATTTTGGATAAAAAAGAGAAAAAAGTTTTTACTTTTTAAATTAATACAATAATATTAATTTTTTTATTTCTTTTTTACTATTTTTTTTCCTCTTTTTTTTTGATTTATATAATTGTTAGTTTTTGTAAAATATATTGAAAATATTTACTGAAAAATATAACTAATACTTAATATTGAATTTTAAAAATATTAACATAAAACATAGAATTATATTAATATGTTATTTTTTATTAATAATATAAACTTGCCTATAGAGTGGTTTGAAAAAACTATGTGGATATTTAAGAATCACAAAGAGACTGCCCAGATCCTGGTTGATTTTGTGTAAAACATAAGTGTGCATTACCATTCTGAGTTGTAGGGATTTAGGTCCAGATTTAGATTTAATATGGAGAGAGACAACTTGGTTGGTGATTTGGAGGTATTATTGGTAATACATTGCAGCTTAATGCAAGATTGTCAGATAACACAGTTAGGTTAATTGGTATTGATGATTCTTTTAAAGTGAGTTTTGGTTTTTGTAAGCCTTGGTTGTTTTTTTCCAGTTCAGTTAATATGATATCTGTTCATATAAGTGTGTAGTATCACCTAGATTAATCTAAATAACTAGTTATATATAGTAAATATGTGAATCATATCTAGCTGGGGTCTATAGTTTTGACTCTGTATACTAAGTAGTGATTAAGCTGCACTCGTTAAACTGGTTAATAAAAAAAAATATAAATTATCTTTCTACTTTCAAATTTTTTTTATCTTTGAAAAGAATAATAATTGAAATATTTATAAGACTAATTTTATACATTAAATCTTTATTAATTCAATTTGCTTATTAAAATTAAATTATTTTTTTTAATTATTTGTATTGTTATACAATACTGTTTTCTTTTACTATCTATTAACTTTTTAATCTAACTGTAATAATAGTCTTAGATAGCAATTTTTAATAAAAATAAATTTTAAAAATGTGCTGGTTTTAAGAAATATTTGAATTTGGGTTTAATTAATTCTTTAATAAAAAGTTTATTGTTTATAGTTATAATGTAGAAAAATTTAAAAAGTGTAAAAAAACAATTAATTATGTATTTATTTTTGCAAATTTTATTAATATAATAGTTAATTATATTGTTTTAAATATTAAGAAATACTTTAATATTAATTATTAAGCTGTTTTTGTTTTAATAAGTTTAAATAATTTGTTAAATATACAGTCTGATAAGAAAAAAATTGGAAATGTAAAAATAATTACTATGTCTTAACTAATATACCAAATTATATAAAACAACTTTTATTAGAAAGTCAAATACTATATAATTTTATTAAAAAAATTAATAAGAAAATTTTTACTATTTGTTTCAATTATCATTTCACAATACTGTTTTATTAATTCTACTAATTTAATTAACAATTTTGAGGCTTTTTTTTTCTACATTCTTTTTAACAATAGCCCAAAAGTTTTCTATTGGGTTTAAGTCGGGACTATTAGATGGCCACCCTAACAAATCAGTTGTTTTCTCAGCAATAAACTCTTTGGCAAACTTGTTAGTATGCTTAGGGTCATTATCTTATTAGAATCACTAATTATCCTCCAGCATTGCTCTAATTTCAGGTAAGTGGTTATGAAGAATATTTATATAAAATTGAGCATTCATTATTTGAACCAAACAAAATAAACTAGTTTTTTTTTTTTTGTAGAAACCCTTCTATGCGAGAATTTTTGTTCGATCTTTAGGCATATGACAAATTAATCAAGTATTTTTATGCTACCATTTTCAGTGTTTTAAAAAAGGTGAAAAAATGTTTCGCCAGTAAAAACTGTTCTTTTTCAATCGTCGTTCAAGTGTTTTTTGGCCCATTCTACACATTTTTACCTATGCTCTTTGGTCAGTATTGAAGTTGCTTTAAGAAGACTTTTTTATAATTAAGGTTGGATAAATAGTTTTGAATAGTAACATAAAAAACATTTATTTTCTTCTTAGCCAACTTTATTGCTAAATATCTAGACGAAACTGAGGAATCTCTACGAATAATCTCCCCTAATACTTTTAAAGAATTTCCCATAATTTTTCTTGGCCGACCATTACCACTCGCATGCTTTTTTCTTGAGTTTTTCGAGGATATTATAGATTGTAGAAAGGGGTATATTTGTTTTATTCTGTATTTCTTTCACCTTTCATATTTCTTGCTTTCAAAAATGTAATACGACTTGCCATTGCATTTTTTGCTTTGAAGTCGGCATTTCAAAGACAAGTTTTAAAAAAAACTATTAGTTAATACGCGAGAAAATGTTTTTAGAGCTCAGCCACTTACCTAATATTCTGTTTCCATTTTTACCGTCACAAAACTTACCAAAAATGGTTAAACCAAACGCAATTTTAGTAGATTCATATTTTTTCTTACCGGACTGTATATAAAGCTATCAAGGATGAGGGATACAATTTCTCATATAAAAAAATTCGTGAGTGGTTAGAGCGTCAACAGTAGTATCAAATTTATAAACCTCCTCCAAAGCATATCAGCAGAGCCAGCTATGGACGGATCTCAAGTCCAAATTGTGTTCATATCGCTGATATACTATTTCTCACACATGATCTAAAAATGGATAGCAGTACTTAATATAATAGACGTGGCTAGCAGGTTCAAGGCGAGTGTTCCTCTTACATCAAAGAAAAGTTCAGAAGTTACCAAAGCGTTCAGGAAAATTTATAATGATCCCAAAAATCCTCTTACTTATCCTCGATTACTACAAACAGATAATGGCCGGGAGTGGATGGCCGAAACCGCTCGATTAATGGAAGCACATAATGTTATAATCCGAGTTATTGGTCCATATTCCCATCGTGGTACAGCAATTGTGGAGAGATTTAATAAAACTCTAGCAGAAATGCTATATAAAATCCAATATAGCGTTGAAAGTATATCCTCAGACCCTAAATTAATAAGAGCATGGGTTAAATATTTACCCAAAGTAATAGATTATCTGACTAATTATCCTACGTCTTATTAGAGCTCCTGGGTCCTCGAAGTGGGGGTTAGCACCAATAAAAGCAATCAAGTTGGAAAAGGTCGAATCTAAACCATCGATATCACGAAAGCGAGCTATTGGAAAGGATGAGGAAAAATTAAAGAAAGGTGATATGGTTGGCTATCTTCTCGCTAATGCAGAATGGGAAGGTGGTCTGGAGAATCGAAAAAGGGCTACGGATCCGGTATTTTCGCCTTCTACACATAAAATCCGTAAAATCGTAGTATCAAAAAATGAACCAGTTTTATATTATCTCGGGAGTGATGACGATGAATATGCTCCAAAGCGAGGATTTGTACGTGAAGAATTGATGTATTTAGATCGTGAACCTGAACTACCTCCCCGGAGTATTTTATCAGAAAAACAATGCACTGGATTAGTTCACTTTATTCGTATTTCTAATAACGAATTTGACAAGGCACAGCAATATGCGAAGAAGCGAGGTGGGGATTGTATTATGAAAACTGGTCAAATAAGTGGCTTTGATGTATATCTCTGGTCATGCGAAAATGGACTTCATCAGTGGGAAGCGCCTTATAAGGTTTTGGTGCAGAAATTTGAGTGGTGCCCCCTATTCAACATAATAAAGGTGAGAGATCCACTCGATATATTTTTGAGGATTTGTTGGGTAAGAAGTTTCCGCCATGTGCACCAAAGTTCTTGGATGGACTGAGACTCGATGGGTATAACGAAGAGTTAAAATTGGCATGGGAGCATCAAGGCGTCCGGCACTATAATCAGAATAGTTTATACCACAAAAATCCAGATGATCTAGAATCACAGAAGAGACGCGACCAAAAAAAGCGGGATATATGTAAAAGACAAGGCATAGATCTCATTGAGGTGCCATTCGATTGTGATTTATTTCCGTACATAAAAAGCAAATTACAAGAGAGAGGTTATTTATCGCATAAGAAATAAACTCATAAGATAAATATGACACATAATAAACTTGACCCATGTGAGATCTTTGTACTCAATATCGATGAGTATACAAATCCAGAACGTTTTAATGGCATTAACTCATGTCCACAGTGGCCTTTCAACTTATTAGTCTCAGGGCGAACTAGATCAGGGAAAACTAATATGATTATTAGTCTTTTACTTGGGGATAAAATGTTTCGAATGTTTAGTGGAAAAAAGGGTGGAACAAGATATATTAAGAATGATGATTTGGTTTTGTTCGGCCACCACCTTAAGGAGCCGAAATATAGACATTTGCGTGATTGTTACCGAATAATTTCAAATAGTCCAAAGCCATATGTGAAGATATTACATTCCGAGCATTTTAAACCTGACAAAATACCAAAAATAGAAGAATTCTCTCCTGAAAGAGGAACAGTTGCTATATTCGAAGATGTATGCAATGAGCCCAAAAAAATACAAGATAGAATTATTCCCTATTTTACCGAAGGGCGCCACTCTAATATTAGCTCGATATATGTCACACAATCTTTCTTCGACTGTCCTGGAAAAATAAGAAAAAATTTGGATTACATTTGTTTATTTAATTGCGCAGGCACATATGATGAACTAGTTAACATTGCCCGACGATATACAAAAAAATGGCGCGATGTTGTCGATATACTTGATAAAAATTTACAAGGTCGAGAGTTTATCGTGATTGATTTAACTAGAGCAAAAGAAGATGCTTTTTATCTTCGCAAGGATGGGACGCACCAAGGTTTGATAATAGCAATAATTGTTTATTTTTTCATTATTTATTGACGCATTAATATAATACATCCCACCCACCGCTTTTTGATAAAGATGATCGTAGCCAGTCGATTTGGAATTGGGGGGGGGGGATATTTTCAGAGTCTTATTCGCTACTATTTTCAGTATCTTATTCGCTACTATTCTCAAATGAAATAGCTATCAGTATCCAGCCTGTTTGAAGTTGAAGTATATGTTGAAAAAATAAATAAATTCTGTAGTTTATTTGTACCAAGGGGGCTTTTTGTGCCGTGTAAAACAGGTTGATATGAAAAAATCAAAGTAAAAAATGTTACCAGTCCTCAGGGATAACGAAATAAAGTCTAAAATACTAGCCCTCAGGAATACTTTAGGTGATTTTATTTTAGATATATATATATATGAATAAGTTATACATTAATAAATAGATATATTAATCGAATAAATGGGTATGTGTATTATACATTGTTAACTTGACGCATTTCCGCGCTAATGTTTTGTAGACATGCATAATGTAAGGCGAGCTCGGTTGCTGTTAATCCATCAGGGCGATAAATCCACTCTACAATTTTTCTTTGTATAGTAATACATGCTCTGATTTTTCTACCGATTTCTCTAGCACGTTTAACTCTTCTAATGGCATTCTGCATCCACAATTCATATCGATGAATCGCTTCTTTTTCATAGAAAGAGTTAGTAAGTTCAGCTTCCGGTTTATTTTTAAGCTCCATATAGTCTTTATAACTAATATCGCAATAATCGTTTCCTGTACAATTTGTGGTCCAATGCTCATTCATAAAATGACGAAATTCACACTCATAACCACTTCCTATTTTAGAATAAACAAGCTTATTGCAAGAATAACAGATTGCTATACTTACACCTTCGGCATGACCAAGATCACCTTCATATAAATACTTCAACTTTCTCGCAACAAGATATCGCTTATTATAATCAATTAAACTATTATTGTTTTTATAGTTCATCAACTGATTCCAAATCCGTTTCATCCAATCAGATGGAGTTTCACCTTACGAATTACTGGAAATTGACAATTAACATACCATTCGATTTGACTTAAAACGGGACAATTATCAGTATAGACCATATTTAACGATTAAATAAATTATAGTGTTTTTAGAGATTATGTGATTTATATCGAATCTAGGGATTTAGACCTATTAGATTTTAATAACTTATACTATAGAATAACTGGATTCAATTTTAGTGAGATTGGATTCTCTAACTATTTCTTCAAGAGTGTTATAATCGTCATATTTTGCGAGTGATGTATACGATGAGAATGGGAGAGATCCATATTGGGTTGTAGCGAGAATTGTAGTTTAGAGTTGATTCTAAAGAATTTATTTGTGGCGATATTTATGTATAAATCGCTCGGATATATTATGATCTATTTTTGACACGTGAAATCTATTTCGTGTATGTGGATCTACATTTGGGATAATCGTTGCATGAGTGTAGAATCTATTTCGGGGATGTGGGATCTATTTCGGGTGTATTACAAACATTTGATTAATTTCCCGGTGTGACTATACGACTTAGTACTCTATTATATGCCCGATAAATAATGCGTAACGATTATCTGAAAAAATTGATTATGCTAATGAATATCGAAATCAGTAGTCTATGCTTTCACTGTTACTATTTGAATTCTGATATTTATTTGTATAGCAATAAAGACGATAAATTTTTTCGCCACAATATTCACCACTACCCCAAAAACCCTCTATATAATTTCTTATAATTTCTTTTTTATGATTTTTATTACATAAAGGGCAGGGTACTAATCTATTAAAATCGAAGTAATTATTTTTAAAGCTATGTTTCAGAGTTAGATAAGGAAATCGCTCTAATACCATGTTAATAACGTGTTGTTGCCTTTCTTCCGGGTCTTTAGGTAGAACAGAAATTGGGAATTGTCGTTTAGATGGTGTAGATTGAATATTTACCCGCGGTACAAATAAAGTCTTTTCCTCAGCATCCTTTTCGATTTGTGGGAATTCAGAAGTTTCAGACTTTATCCAGGGATCGAGTCCAGTCTCTTCCGTATATGCTCTATATAAGATCAAACGAATTTTATCAGTCAAAGAACTTGGTACTTCAACCAATTTAGCATACCAGTCCAAATATTCAGGGGTTAAGGCACAAAGTGTCATTTCTCCGAAATAGGCTTTATCCATATTATTGTTTTATACAATCGCAAATTCAAATTAAGTATGTGTTGTGTCTTTGTCTCACTTATACACTCTGCATATCCAGAAATAGCAATTAAAAAATTAATTAATGAAACCGGAGAATTACCGAAGGCAGTCACATAGTGGCTATACCTGGATGACTTTACGATTTATTCTGTCATTTCGATTTCATGCTTTCCGCATTTAATAAAATAAGATCCAGCTTCGTATCTACCTTTTACGCTTTTCTCATCATGATTTAGTTTACATACTGGGCATAAAGAACCCTCAATAATTCCATAATGATCAAATTTTTCAGTAATAAATATTTTATATAGATCAGAATATCGCAACAATATCTTATTACGAAAATAAGTATGGTCATGGGTTGCCTCAGTTTCCGGTAAAGTTTTCTTGGCCTCCTCACTTACCTCGATTTCTGGTAATTTTGACCGTGTCAACTCTGCCAATGAATCGTTTGAGTTAGATAGATCTGACATATGTGCGTGACAATTTGTCACGCCGATCACTTTTGTTTCGGAAGAAATAGTACTCTGTTCCTGGCAATTCATATCATTTGACTTCTTGGAAAAATCATGTATAATATTTTGGATTTGAAATAGCACTTGCGCTATAAGTCACTTGACTAATTTTATCTATTCCTATTCCTTCGTATAACACATAGACTTTTTTAGCTCTGGAAGTTATTTAACGCAAGTTTACAACAGTAATATCGGGAAGAAACAATTTGATTTCGTTATATACTCATGTCCTTGCCGATTGGTCATCAATATTATTCAGACTTAATATCCTTGATTCGATTCTCATACGCTTTATAGTAACAATACCAGCATAAACTTTCCTTTTGTCTAACCTTCATTGCTACCTTAAATAAATCAACTATATTTTGTGCTGTAACTTTACAAGATCCCGTTAAAATTGTTTCTAAAGAGAATTCGGGAATCTGAATATCAAATATTTTATGTGCCTTGGTACTAACTCCGCTTTTAGCATTACTGATATCGTATCTAATGCAAATAGATAATTCATATCTTAAACCTCGCTCCACTTTTTGATTATAGGGGATTTTCTGATTAGTAGGTGATTTGGTCTCGGGGCATATTTCTAGCATGTTCAGATTTGATGAGTCGTAGACCCGAGACTTTGTTTCTTCCTCACTTACCTCAGTCGAGTCCTTTGGATTCGTTTCCAGTGTAACAGTTTTTATATCACATAAATTAGACTGTTCTGATGAATTATTATCCGAAGACAAATCTTTGGATCTATGCTTTTTTTCCCGATTTCTTTCTCTTATTTCATTACTAATCTGTTCTTTATGTACTCGTTTCAGAAATTCATTTTCTTCTTTCTCTTCCATTGATATGGTTTCCGCGGGAATAGGTGTGGGGGTCACCGATTCCTGGTATATATCAGAATTGCCGGAGGCGGTCACTTCGTAGCTAGATATGTTAGACTCCTCATTATGTGAGACTATCTGTTCATGAGTATCGTTAGAATTTAAAGTGTTATCAGTTATATCAGATATCGGGGTATCAGTGGCATAGCCACGAGTCTCTGACTCATCACATCTGCGAAATATCTTCCGTAGAAATACTTTTTTCTTTTTTTCCCTGTTCTAATATAGCGAGTCTGTTCTCAAGCTCTATATTCTTTTGCTCTAGTTCCTCAACTCTAGCATCGCGCTTTGTATTTTCTTCTATAGCCTGCCTTAGCTTCGATCTCAGAATACTTCTTTCTAATTTCAGTATTCTCAGCTATAAGCTTGGAAACCCGTTCTCTAATGAGGCGACTTTAGATTGAATGTTTGCCATGTCTCGTAGAGTTACTTAAGAAGTTCGTTTTTTATATAAAATGCGGATTATTCAAAAGCTTGTTTATTAGTGTAGACCAAAAAATACAGAACATATACGTAAAATAAAAAAAATATACGCGTGACAAATTGTCACGCGATCACTTTTGCCAAGAAAATTCTCATATCAATATCAATACACATGCAAAAGTTAACGTGATTTTATATGATATAACGACCAGGGTCAAAAAATATTATTACGTCATTAATATATTATGAAAGAAAAAATATCATGTGAGCGGTTATTCGGCTTATACGTCCCTTTAATACTTCAAATCATTGAATATGTGTCATTGTTTTATTTACACAGTAAAAATGTTGCCGAAACAACTGGTACAAATAAAAAATATCCTAATTATTATTAAAAAAAGATTCGCATTAAAATTATATTTTTATGAGGTTCTGATAGTAGAATCTTCTTCGGAGGAATCATGTTGTTCGGTGGCTGACCTAGATTTCTTTAATAAAATCTGATTGAATTCATGAAGATTTACCAGTAACCCGTTCTAAAGATAAAATAACCTTAGTAATGGTGTATAGTATTAAAAGACTGATTTTTGGTTTTTCAAAATTTCTTACCCGCAAGATTAATAAGGCATGCACAAATTCTTCAACTTTATCCACAGTTTCGTTATGTAAAGGAATCTTGGCTTTTATGATAGGGAGGTAAAACTTTATACCTTTTTCTCGTAACAATCCGTATACATCAACACAGTGGTCATCTAATTATCAAAACACAATTAGACAATAGAATGTTATCTACATTATTGAATGAAATATGTTTTTTTACCTGTAATATTTATACCAAATACAATGCAGAATTTATACAGCTTATCCTTTTTGGTCCTT
>JAAOMT010000470.1:265457-303376 GCA_016748015.1 Geosiphon pyriformis | reverse complement strand
GCTGAAACTTCTCGCAAATGGCTTATGGCCAGTCACCACCGCTTACAGATCTTCTTCATATCCAGTAATACAAAAGCTGAAACTTCTCGCAAATGGCTTATGGCCAGTCACCACCGCTTACAGATCTTCCTTTGTATACTGTAATATAAAGCTGAAACTTCTCGCAAATGGCTTATGACCAGTCACCACCGCTTACAGATCTTCTTCATATCCAGTAATACAAAAGCTGAAACTTCTCGCAAATGGCTTATGGCCAGTCACCACCGCTTACAGATCTTCCTTTGTATACTGTAATATAAAGCTGAAACTTCTCGCAAATGGCTTATGGCCAGTCACCACCGCTTACAGATCTTCTTCATATCCAGTAATACAAAAGCTGAAACTTCCCGCAAATGATTAACCGACTAACGAGTGGTTCAATTTATATTATCCTCATATCTATAAAAACAACATATATTAGTGAATTACATGTACCTTGTCTATATCTTGTAAGGAAGTGAAGTATTGCTTTCTATCACTATTTAGATTTTCTGCAGTCAACTCTTTAAAGACCTCCAAAAGACAGTTAGAATCACTTTCTTCCGATTGTATATCTTTACACTTCCATAGTTCATGAAAGGCTCTAGCAACAGTAATTTTATTTAAGGGTTCGTTTTGTAAAAAATTTCTTAAGTGGTCGAGTTCGTCGTAAGAAGTCATAATTACGTTATTCAACAAAGTGAATTCCGCAAGCAATTTTTTTTCACAAAGAGCGCCACACCACGAGCTAATCAATCAGATTTAAAACAATCAGCAGGTCACACGATTATATCATACATAAAAAGTTCCATGACATTCTAATTTATTCTGTGATATATGTCGATCGAACATCTGTGTTACGCAATCGATTTTTCAGGCATGTGATTTTATTTCAGAAATTTGGTTATTGTTACTTATAGAAAAAGTACAAAGAAAGAAAGTAAGAAAAACAGATAGAGAAATAGACCAATAGGAGAATAATACTTAGCGAGTGAGCACAATGTCAGAAAATGATTACACATTGCTTAGCAATATGCACATTGTTAACGAATTATGGCACATTATTTAGCAATGAACATATTATCAGAAAATCATAGCATATTGCTTAACAATGAGAGCATTATTAAAGAAAATATGGCACATTGCTTAAAAAAATGTGAGATCTCATATAACAAGAATTAGGTGTATATAGTAAAAGTTTTAGAAACAGAAAAAACAAAATTAATACCAATTATTAATTAGAATTTATTAATTATCCAATATCCTTTCTTTTAAAAGATAGTTTTCTATAACTTAAAGTAGAATCAAATCATATATCAATAAAAATATCAATTATTACCTAAATCCATGTTATCATTACTTAATTAAAAAATATTAATTATTTTTATTCTATTAACATTCTATATTAATAGAATTCAATACTTAATTACAAAAAAAACCAAAAAATCTTTATCTTATTGATCTTCTGATTACAATAAGAGTTAGATTATACTAAAGAGATAATTTTTTTTTACTTTCTATCCCCCTTGTTTTCACAGTTATTTTTTCCAATATATTTTTATTTATAATTATGAATCCAACAGGCTCTTCTGCTGGAAAGTTAGTAGTAAATTCAGCTAAATTAGAAACTTGGTTTAGTATCAAATCTAAGCATTTAGTAGGCACTTATTTGTGCAATGCTTTATACAAAAAACCCAAGAAACTTATTATTGTTAGTGGTATAGTCAAGATTTTTATTGGCTTTCTCAATTTTGTTAACACAATTTCTGATAACAATAAACTTATGAGGTCCTAAAGCAGTAAAGTTAATAGTGAAACAAATAGTATTAATAGAATTTTGGACTTAAAAAACATAAAAAATATGGTGGCGAAGGAGACTAGCTATGCAGATTCAAATGTTTTGAAAGATAATAATATTATTACAGTTAAAACTTATACTTCTTATTAATTATCATATGTATTAGTCATTAATGTTATATAAATTAGCCACTTTATTTTTAGAAAGTGATCATTGACCTGATTAATGATCTAACTGTTGATTTGATCATTGACCTGATTATTGACTTGATCATTGACCTAGTCGTTGATCTGATTATTGACCACTTTTGATAACTATATAAGCAATAAATTTCTTAGCTGTAGAAATATATGTAGAAATCAAGAAAATCAAATAAATAAAATAACAACTTTCATCTCAATTATTCTCTTATTGCTAAATTTTTTTTCTCTACCTTTAAGTATCTGAACATTTTTGGATAAAAGATTACTTGTTGGTTATTTTTTACCCTTTTTTTGAAACATGTAATTGCAGCATTTGAAGATTATTGAATAAAACATGATTAAAGAGTACATCTAATATCTATACATCCAGAAAAACTTACACCAGAATATATGTGTTAAGCAACTAGCCAAAGAAACTTTCTTTTAGTAATATAAGTAATAATGATAATAATATTTTACTGCTTTTAGTTCCCAAGTTCTTTGATAACAAACAGTTGCCTATTATGGAGTTATGTGTCTTAAACAAGAAAAATTTTGAGCCAATTAAATTCTTTGTATTGGATATAAATTTATTAGCTATGCCAAACAAGTTCAATAATAATAAATTAATCTTAGTAAAAAAAATTTTCTATTAAGTAGATGGTTTTGAAAAAGCTTTAACTCCCTCAAAATTTTCTGGTATTATTAAATCATTATTTACATCTGAAATGAGTTTGAAAAAGGCTAGAAAAATGGCAATTAGTAAGAATATTTTGGTCAATAATAATCTCAGGAAAATAAACAGCCACTTAGATTGAAAAATAATTGTCAAAAAAATTCCAGTTGATCTTTCAAAGTTGACTGTGGAATCAGTTTTTTCTAAATTTGGTAAGATTGTATTAATTAAGATACAGCTGATTGGTCTTTAGTAAAAAGCCCTGGTGAAATATGAATTATCTGAGATAACTAATTTGGTCACAACTAAATGATCTGTGCTCATAGAAAAGGACTTTGTTTGTATAGTAAAGGCAATCAATAATAAACAGGCATAAATATTTAGGAATTAGCATTGAGCTTTGCTATATACACTACCAGTTGGCACCACTGTCCATAATCTCTCTAATCTATTGGCTTTTTATGATAGGAGAACTTGTATTATTGGCTGTAATTTGGTTATGTATGTTTACAATAGATGTACTGTAATTTGTTTTAATAATAAGACATCCAGATTGACTGCTGTTGGTTTTGTTCTTGTTTTCAAAAGTGTGAATTTGTATTGGACTAGTTTTTTTTGGCTTGTTGTGCTCATTGCAAACAATTTGGTCATGTTTTTGTTAATTGTTCAATGGGTAAAAATTCTGGTATTTATAGTAAGTAAGTGGTAACTTTTTAAAATCAAGTTTATCTGGCCAATATTTATAAAAAGAAACAGGCACCTATTAATTGTCAATAGCAAGACTTGGGCCCAGGTTGTAAGTGGCTCTTTTTTTTATATGGTTTTGTTGAATTCTTTTGGTGCTGGTTTGTCTTTGGGTGTAAAACCCATCTCAATGGTTTTCGGTTTTCTTAATGTTTTTTGTTTGACTAATTGTTTGAATTTTTTGGAGTGTTCTTTAGAGTTTTTGGCTGATTAAGTGTCTGGTATTTTAAAAAAATTGAGTTTTGTTAAATTGGTGTTATTGGTGCCCTCCTTTTATGCTCCTTCTTTGGTTGTTTCTGAGTCTCTAATTTCAAATTTAGATGTGGATATAACTTTGGATGGTGCATTAATACTGTCTGCTCTTTCTCTTTCAGTTGTTGATAATGTGGTTGTGGACTTTAACTCAAGTAGTTCTAGAGTTTTAATCTTCAAGATGGGTGGCTTAAAGTCGAAAATAATGGCTTTAGAAGTGTTAGTAAATTTGGTTTTGGAAAAATTGAATTATTTGTGTTCTGGTCTGGGTTTGTTAACTCTCTCTACATCTCAATAAGTGATCTAGTTTGGAAGTTTACTATGTGTAATGTTTAGGGTATTAATGTTTCTGCCAAGCAGAAGGATGTTGTTTACTGGTATGTGAGTTTGGATAATATAGTATCTTTTATTATAGAAACTAAGTTGTAATTTAATGTCAAATCATAGATTGCTAATAAGTTTAAAGGTGTACAAATCTTTATGTTTGGTTTAGAAAAAGATTTTTTTGGTGCTAGTGTAGCTGTTATCATAACAATTCTTTGGCTTGTTATGTTTTTAAGATAAAAAAAGTTCCTGGTTGGGTTATTTCAGTATGGCTTTTGTTCAAAAACAAGCTTTTGATTACAGTTCTGGATTTGTATACTGGTGTTTTGTCTAAAGCTAGGTTTAGACAGGCTTTGAAAGTAAACTTTTTTATTGCAAAGACTGTCAATTTCAGTACTTTTGTGGTTTTGGATGATGATTTTAATAAAAATGGGTTTGGAAGGAGTGTAAGTTTCAAGTTTTGTTTAGATTTGGGTTTGGTCAATTTTTTTTCTGGTTATTATTAAGTCAAAGCTTCTGTGTGGAGCAATTCAAAAAGGTTTGAGAAAATTATTGATTACATTTTTGTTAGTAGAAATTTGTTTTTAGCTGTCATTAATTATAAGCTTGGCTCTGTTTCTGGCTTTTTTAACATTAATTATAAAGCTGTCATGGTATTTATTGGTTTGGGTGGACTTTTGAATATTTATCTGAATAGCTTGCATAAACAGACTAACAAAAACCATTAGAAGTTTAGAATTAAGGATGTAAATAGCACCAAATAAATGGAATTTAGAGAGTGTTTTATAGCAAAGTTGTTAGCAGTAGAGAGTAAGTTCTTAGTAATAGAGACTTGTAATAATTTGAATGCAATATAGAAGTTGTTAGAGGGAGTAATAGTGAGATTAGCTAATGAAACATTCTTTAGATATTGGTTTAGTATATATTAATGTTTGAAAAACAAATAATATCAAAATTTTTTGAGTTAGAATTGTTAGTTGCCAAGATTGTTAAAAAATTGGGCTTAGGTGATATGATTAGTTTCAAGTATCTCACTAGGAAATAGTCAACTCTAAATTTTGATGAGATTTATAAGATTATGGATATGGTTCAAGATAATGAAAAGTCAATGAATATTCTTAAGCATTTGTTAATGGTTCAGAAAAAGTACAGGAAGTTCAAACTTTATAAATCAAAATTGATTGAAAAAGTGTCTATTAGGAAGACAATTGATAGATACATAGAAAGCTTTTATTTGAATAAAAAGAGCATGATAAAAATTATTTTGAAAAAGCCTTTTTGCAAAATAGTTTTGGATTACTTAGTAATAGATAACAAGTTGGTTTTGAAGCTGAATAAGATAAAACACAGCATTAATAAGATTATAGAGAATTAGACAAAAGAGTAGAAGATGTCTTTAGTATTGTCTAATTTCTGGGCTTGACAATATATACTATTAAATCATGTAAAGAACAATACTTTTTCTGATATGATGTGTTCTATTAATATAAGTAATTTGTTTTTGGTTGTTAATAATTTATCTGATGACAAAACTGCTAAATTGTTTGGTATTTCTAATAAACTGTGAAAACATGGTGGTGATGAAGTTTTGAAGTGGCTTTTGATGCTGTTGAATGCATGTTTGGCTGTTGTTGGTGTTTCTGTTTTATGGAAGAGAGCATAAGTTTTGATAATTTCTAAACTTTATAACTATGATGGGGTTCTTATAAATACTTGGCCCATAGCTTTGATTAAGACTAATAGGAAAATTTTCTCTAAAGTTTTGTCTGATTGTATTTTATTTGCATGTAGCAAGTTTGGTGTTTTCTATGGTAGTAACTTTTCAGTATTAAAGAGTACATTCATATAGTCTTCTGTGTTTGCTATTGGATTAGTAGTTGAAGATGCTCTTAAAAAAGATAAAGAACTTTGGTTGGTCTTACAAGATATGTGTAAAGCATATGATTCTGTTAAGTAGTATTACTTAAAAGCTAGCTTACAGCAAATTAAGATGTGTAACAGATTCATAAGGTTTTTTGGCAGTATATATAAGAATAAGATTAACAGAGTTATGACTGATTTTGGCTTGTCAGATAGCTATAGAGTGCATGATAGTTTGGATTAAAGTAAAGTCTTTTTGTCTCTTCTTTAGAGGATCTTCTACAATCTGCTTTTATGTGAGATTAAGAGGCATGAACAATTGTATGAGTATCAGATTGATACTAAGTTTGTTTCAAAAATGAGCAAAATTGAGAGTAGTGATAAGATAACATCTTATTTTGCAGCTGGCACATTTGTTGATGACACAATTTGGGTCAGTAACTGTTAGACTACTACTTAATATGCTTTGAACATTGTCAGTAAGTTCTTTGATATCAATGATATTTCTATTAACAATAAAAAGATAGTGGCTATTCTTATTAATCAGAGTGTTAAAGTTGCTTCTTTGAATATTAGTAGTCAGCCAATTTCAATTGCCAAAAAAAGCAAAACACATTATTATTTGAAGATTTTTTTGTTTACCAAAGAATTGTCCAAGCCAAGTGTTTCCAAGACTCATTTTGATGTTCAGTTCTTTGTTAATGTTGTTTTTAAGAAGACTATTACAGATAAACAATTTTCATATTTGGTGTTAGCTGTCTTGCAGTCTATAATTGACTACCAAACTTAGTTTAGTTTTGTTTTAGCTAATATGTATTACAAATAGGATGTTATAGTTAGGAAAAGTCTCAAACTTAAGGTATGTCTGCCCCATAATTTTTTTGATACTGCTCTATATTATCTCTTTTTGTATGGCTTAAAATTTTTTGAGCAAATACAATCTGAAGAAAAGATGGCTTCTTTGGTTCTCTTTTCTAATATCGTAGGCATTCTTGGATGATTATTTATTTATAAATTTTTGGACTTGCAAGTTGTAGGGTGGGCTCCTTTGGATCTTTTGCAATTTTTTGTCAAGTTATGTGTTAGTCTGGTAAATAATTTTTTGGCTAAAATGGTAAAAATCTTTTTAAGCAGTAAGCTTTTTTTAGCAAACAATCTTCTCAATGCTTTTTATAGTTTTGGTTATTTTCTAATATTATTGATTCTTGAAAAAATTTTGTACTTTGATTTTGTTTGTTCTCTAAAACACTTTGGAATTGCTTTTGGTAATCAGCTTGTTGATAAAAAAGGCTGTGTGTTGGATTGGAAAACTTTTTGTTATTGGAAGAGGCTGGATCTACAAGGCTGTGGTTTTTGTTGGTTTGGTATTACATCTAAGTATTTATTAAGTCAAGTTTTGTCCTTATTTAGCTGTGCTAATTTTGCTCAGTCACATGGTTTAAATGTTCTGGAATCTGATGAACTGTCTGCTGTAAGAAATAATTTGCACAAAGTTTGGTTTGATTTTTTTGAAGTGTATACAGATAGTTTATTGAGGAGTACTGGTTCTGCCAATGTTGCTAGTAGTACAACTGTGTACTTTCTGGTCTTGAATATAAGTGTTGGTATTGTGGTTTATAATGTTATAGATGATTATTTGGAGTCTTAAATCAAATAACAAATCTGTAACTTGGTGCTTAATAACTAATATGATTGATAATATTTGAAGATTTTAGTTGTCTGAAGGTTTTGGTTGAGTTTTTTGTATAATAAACAGAGATTCAATAGTTGTTTTCAGTAGTTTTCTGAAATTGCAATTCCATCAATTTTTTTCTTGGCTTGGTGGCCAGCAATTTTTTAATAAGTAATCTTTAAATTCAAGTGTTTACTCTTTTACAAGGGTCTTTTATCAGACAATCTTTGACATCAGTAACTCAGTGCTTAATTCTTAATTAATTAGTAAATAACAAAAAAAAATAAAATAAAATAAAATAAAATAAAATAAAAATAAAAATAAAATAAAAAATTAGTATCTCATCAATAGTCATGATCAAAAATTATTGTTTTAGTATGGTTAAGTATTGGATTTTATTAACATAAAGTGTTGATAAATGGAAAAGTAATTAGATTCTCAAACAAACAACAATAACATGAATTTGAAGAATTAAAGAGATATTTTATTGATATAATTCTATTTTAGTTGATAGCAATTATCTTTGAAATAAGGTTTAATAAATAGAGAAGAAAGGAGATTGTTTTAAATTAATAAAACTCTATTAAATTCTCTAGGAATTCTTGAATTCTTTTGGAATTTTTCTTTTTGCTTTTAACACTTTTATTATATATATATAATTTATGTTATACAAAATTCTGTACATTCGTAAGCAATGTGCCATAATTTTTCAAGTAATGCTCACATTGCTGAGCAATATGCTCATATGCTAAATATTATTTTCTTATTGGTCTATTTTCCCTATCTGTTTTTCTTATTATTTTTTTTGTATTTTTTTTTCTATGAGTAATATTATTTCCTTTTTTAATATTGAGCTCTTGTGAAATCTTCTAAATTTCTCTTTTGTATCAATGTTGTTGCTGTAATTACTATTGCTATTTTTTAAATCTAATTTTATACATGACTGGAGTTTTTAACTATAGTGGTCTGTCCAGAATATCTAAGTTCAAATCTTGCATCTGTATTATGTGCATGTTTAGACATAATGTCCTCATTATTATCACTAAATTAAGTTAATTTCTGCTCTATTGTAAGATCTAGAAGCATGATATATTGTTTAGTGTTTGAAATAGTGTTTGAATTGTTGTTGACAGAGTTTAAATTGTTGTTATTATTAGCAAAGTTTGAATCATTGTCATTATCAATGGAGTTTAAATCAGGATTAAGTTTCAATTCTGATTTTGATTCTTATTGTTTTTGCTAATTGGCTTTTTTTCAAATATATGACACATGGAAGTGAATTGTGACTATATCTCAATATTCTGACTCAAGACTGTCAAGTAAGTTTTGTTGATTTATTGGTACTGTGAGAATTAAGTTTTATTGGGCTATTAGAGGTAAGTTTCTTTGTATGATAATGGTGTTTAGAATTTATTAGACTTTAAATATTTGGGTTTTTGAATAATTCCTGGAGTTTAAATTGCTAAAAATTTAATGAGTTTTATTGATAATAAGTTTCAAATGTTTGGAGTTTTAATGATCAGGTTTTGAATAATCAGAGTTTTAATTTAACAAGTTTTTAATGAATTTATTAAAGATAAATTTCAAATATTCAGGGTTTTAATGATTGGGTTTTGAATAATTAGAGTTTTAATTTAACAGTAATTTTAAAATATTCAGAGTTTTTAATAATCGGGTCTTGAATAATTAGAGTTTTTAATTTTAATAAGTTTATCAATAATAATTCTTGAATGTTCGGGATTTTAATAATTAGGTCTTGAATAATTAGAGTTTTAATTTAATAAGTTTTTAACAAATTTATTAACAGTAAGTTTTGAATGTTCAGGGTTTTAATGATTGGGTTTTGAATAATCGGAGTTTGAATTTAACAATTTTTTATCAAAGATAAGTTTTGAATATTTGGGGTTTTAACACTTGGGTCTTAAATAATTGGAGTTTTTAATTTAGCAAGTTTTAACAAATTTATCAATGATAATTTTTGAATGGTTGGGGTTTTAACAATCAGATCTTAAATAATTGAAGTTTGAATTTAACAATTTTTTATCAAAGGTAAGTTTCAAATGTTTGGGATTTTAATTCTCAGGTTTTGAATAATTGGAGTTTCAATTTAACAATTTTTTCAAAGGTAATAGTAAAATAAAAATTTCATGAATCCTAAATAATTTTCCCTTGTTTTCTCTTGGTCTGCCACTTTTCTGTATGGTTGTTGTTGGTATTGGTTTTCTGTTGGATTATATCTCACAAGAAGCACCAAATATTACAGGTAATTATTTGGGGTCTGAAAACAAATAACAAACTCATAACTTGGTGTTCAATTAATATAATAGTGTTGGTTTCTGAAAATTTTTGTAATCTAAAGGTTTTTGTGAGTCTTTTGTATAATAAGCAAAGATTTAATAGTGGTTTCAGTAGCCTCCTGGAATCACAATTCTGTCAATTTTTTTCTCAGTTTGGTGGCCAGCAATCCTCTAGTAAGTAATCTTTAATCTTGTATGTCTTACTCTTTTGCAGGAGTTTTTTACCAGGCAATTTTTGATGTCAATAGCCGTGATCAAGAGTTATTGTTCCAGTATGATTAAATGTTGGATTTTATTAACATAAAGTGTTGATAAATAAAAAAGTGATTAGATTCTCAAACAAACAACAATAACATGAATTTGAAAAATTGAAGAGATATTTTATTAATATAATTCTATTTTAGTTAATAACAATTATCTTTGAAATAAGATTTAATAAATAGAAAAGAAAGGAGATTGTTTTAAATTAATAAAACTCTATTAAATTCTCTAGGAATTCTTGAATTCTTCTGGAATTTTTCTTTTTGCTTTTAACATTTTTACTATATATATATAATTTATGTTATATAAGATTCTGCATATTTGTGAGCAATGTGCCATAATTTTTCAAGTAATGCTCATATTGCTAAGCAATATATCTGTAATTTTTGACAATATAATTATTATTGAGCAATGTGCCATGATTTTCTGACAATGTTTCACATTGCTGAGCAATGTGCTCATGTACTAAATATTATTTTCTTATTAGTCTATTCTTCTTATCTGTTTTTCTTACTATTTTTCTTGTATTCTTTTTTTATAAGTAACAATGATTTTTTGTCTTCTACTATGACTGAGTTGTGAGTTATTGGTTTGTTCTTGAAATGTGTTCTATTTTCTAATACAGTAGTATTGCATCTTAATAGCCAAGTTGCTATTAATGCATATATGTTGAAGTTGTCATTTGCTGTGCCTAATTTTCATAACTAGTGTTGAATTAAGAGATGACATGTTTTTAATTTGATTAGAAATAAGAATTTTACTGTAAATTGAATTAAGATTAAAAGTCATTCTGGAATTGCTGGTAATATGAAGACTGATTTTACAGCTGGGATGGTTGTGCAGTCTTTTTTTTATTGTTGGCTAGTATGTGGAAGCATTTTTTGGTGGCTAATAACACAGCTGTATTTGGCAGTGCTTGTCATTTTGTCAAAGATATATTTTGGTCTATCTGTTACACTTGTTAGAAAGCTGGTTCTGGCTGCAGTGTGATTTTGAATATGGTGATTAAGTATGTAAACTGGGTTTCTACTGTAAAGATATGGCACCCCAATTTTTATATGCTTGTTGGATTTACTAGCTAAAAGTTTTCTAACTTGTACATGTATTTAATAAAAGCTGTATACAGATAATTATCAGTGATAATTAAAAAAAGGTTGTATGATAAGGATTACTCTGGTGTGTTGTGTTTGTTGTATAATAAAGTAGAGTTTTCGGATCATGCTTTTACTTGTACTTAGAATGTTGTTGTTTATGGTAAAATTTTGGTTAAGACTTTTGTATAGTGGACTGCTTTGGCTGGCGTTTGTGATTTGTTTTCTTCTGCTGTTTTGCAGGTCTTCTTTTAATTTTCTTTAGATATTGGTTTATATACTGTAATGTGTAAAAAGTTTGTATTAAAAAAGTAGTACAAAGAAACTTTTGGTATTTTCAAGAATAGGAAGGAGACTGCTGTTAGAATTGTTAAATATGTAAGATTTGTTGTAAAATTGTATTATGTTAAGACATAATTGATGAAGTCTAAACATAGAATAAAAATAAAAAAGATTGGTTTGGTTTATGATAGTGGTGTGGTTTTTGGGCTGTCTTGTAGTATATCTTCAATGTTATCTGATAGAGTAATCAGATTGCTTGGTATTGTTAAGTTTTTTGCTATTAGCTTTGGTTATTACAAGCTGTGTCATTTTTTTTTTGGTCTGGATGATGATATACAAGTTAATATAAGTGTGTAGTATTGCTTTGTTTAACTTGAGTGACTAGTCACATATAGTAAGTACATGAGTTACATTTAGTTTAAATTATTTAGTTTGGCTCTATATACTAGATAGCAGTTGGACTTTACTTATTAAATGTGTAAATAAATAAAAAATACTTAATTACACTAGACCAATAGTTCTTAATCATGGTTATTAACAAAATACTAATTTTTATTTTTCTTTATTTCTTTTATTTTCTTTTGTTTTTTTTTGTTTTTTTTTGTTTTGTTTCTTTGTTGTTTACTAATTAATCAAAAAAAATTAAGTATTGAGTATTTGATGTTAAGGATAGTTTAGTAAAAAATTCATAAAACAAAGGTAAAGAGCTTATAAAATTAAGGATAGCTTACCAAAAAAGCAAAACTGTTAGAAAAAACTAGCCATTATGCTGAGAAAAAAATTTACAAAAAGAATTTTTAGAATAAATACTAAAATATTAATTAAATCTCTGTTTATTATATAAAAGACTCAACCAAAATTTTCAGATTCCAAAATTTTCAGATTTTACCAATATTATTAAATTATTAAGCATCAAATTATGAATTTGTTATTTGTACCAATATTTCAAATAATTACCTGTAATATTATAAAGCATATTATATATATATTTGTTAAATTTTAGGTCTTTTATATTGTAAAAAATAGCAGTTTCTTTTTTTATCTTATATTAGCTATTATTATTATTGTTATTGCTATTATTACTATTAATATATATTATTATTATTATTTTTTATGTTATTAAAATAAATATCTTTTATTTTTTGAATTCAAGTTTTGATTTTGTTTAATAAAATTTTTTAATAGAATTTTTGATGCTAGTAGAATTTTGTGAATGTGAATAAACTAAAATCTATTTTCAAGAATAAAACATTATATATTTTATGGAAAAATGGTTTTTTCTTTTTTTTTTGGTTTAATAAAGTGGTAAATTCAACTTAAAAAGTTTTAGTTTTATCAAAATATTTAGATTTATAGCTTTTTGCAGATTTTTGTCTTTTAATCAATAAAAATAGTACATTAATATTAAAACACATTAATATAAAATACATAAATTTTATTTAATATAATTATATTATTATTGTAAATTAATAACTAAAATATTTTAAAACTAAATTTTATTTTTTTATTCTGTTTTAATTTATATTCTATTAATTTTATTATTAAGTATTAAAATTGTTTTTTTGAGTTTTTTTATAGATAAATTACTTGGAATTTAAGATAATATTATATTTTTGTACAAATATATAAATATTATAGTGAGAATTATATATAATATTATATATTCAGAGATAATTATATGAAGTATCTTTATTATTAAGATGTTTTAATTATAATAATAAAAATATTAAGTAAAAAAATATCAAATAAATTGAGTAATATATTGTAACAAATAAATTGATTATTTAATTAATTGTTTAATTAATATATTATGTAATAATAATTATTTTAATGCTTTATTAAAAATAAACTTGTAAATTTATCTTTAAACAATATATATTTTTATATTAATAGCTTATAAAATTATATTTTGCAATAAAAACAATTAATAAAAGAGTTAGTACCAAATATAAAATGTTATTTTTATGAAAATAAGTATATATATCTTAATTTTACAAAACAAAAATAAATTGACTTAATTTTTTGTATATTTTATAATATATTTAATGTGTTTATATCATTAATTACTAAATTTTATACTAATTAATTAATAATAATTACAATATATAATTTACTAATCTATTAATTAATTTTTATTTTATTATTTATAATATTGGTTTTTTAGTATTTTTATTAATTAAAATAATAAATTTATTAGTAATCCTAAACTTATAAAATCAATTATTATTATTAATTCTTTAATTTTATTAATATAACATTTTTTTCTCAATAATTATGATTATAACTAAAAATAAATAATTATATTCATCTACAAATAAGAAACTAAAATGATTTATATATATTATTATTGAAAATTTTTGTTTTTTTTTGAATATTATTAATATTATTATTCTGTTAATTTACAATTACTAAAAGTGGTTAAACTTCTAATAACAAAATTATTTTTAAATTATTTTTTATAATTTGAACTACTGAACTTATAAATAGAATAGCCAATTTTATGTCAGTTATTTGTATAGTTACTTTGTAGTAAAAATTAATTTTTTTTCAAAAATTGTTTGTTTAAAAACTTATTAAAATATTGTTATAAATAAACTGGATGAAGTATAATAGTAATATTTAGTGCTTTATATTTGAATAAAGAAACTTAAAAAGTTTTTTTTATTTATATAAGTAACAAATTAAAGTTATCAGTTTTTAAAAATTTTTAATAGCTATGAATTTATTCATAAAGTTCTTTAGTTATAAAGCATAAAAATATAATTTAACTATTTACAGTTAGATATATATAAGCTATTTTTTTTAAACTAGTTAAGTACAGTTATTAAAGTCTAATATTGTCTTTTTACTTTTTTAAAAAGTTAATAAAATAGAATTAATATTTAAATCTAAAAGAAGTTTCTCTTTTTTATCAAACTATTATAAAGTCTATTCTCAAACAATTAATATTTTTAATATTACTGCTCTATTAAAAAAAAAGAAAATTCCAAAAAAAATAAAAATAAAATAAAAAAAGAGAAATTAATATCATTAATTACTATAATTTTTTATTATTATAAGATTTAATGAATAAAGTCCAACTGTTATCTAGTACATAGAACCAAATTAAATAGATCAAATTAAATACAACTTATATATTTACTACATATAGCCAGCTATTTGGATCAGTTAAAGCAACATTATATGTTTATACTAATAAAAGTATCACTACTTAAACCAAAAAAAAAATAACATATTTTGTGTTTACCAAAACTAATAATAAAAAATTCCATAACACTAAGCATATAAATCACTTTATCTAACAACATAGACACCATATAATAAGACAAGCCCACAACCAAATAATTATTTTTGACCAAACCAGTCTTTTCTATATTCATTCTATGTTTAAATCTAATTAACTACACTTTAATACAATGCAATTTTATTACAAACTAAATGTATTCAACTAGAACCAAAACAGTCTTTTTCTTTTTCTTAAAAACCAGAACAGTCTTAGCATACCAATCTCTTAACACAAAGTCTTTACAAATTGTAATATACAGAATTATATTTAAAGCACATATTAAAAACAAATACAAAATGGCAGAAGTAAATGAGCAAAAAAGACCTGTTAATAATACCTATCTTTTAATAGCTTCAACTAAAATGTCTTTATAAAAACCAATGTTACTAAAACAAGTAAAAACATAGTCAAACAACTCCACTTTGTTACACAGCAAACACAGTACTCCAGAATAATTTTTATTATACAATCTTTTTTTAATCATTACTAACAGCTGTTTATGTACTGCTTTTATTATATATGTGTACAGATTAGCCAATTTTTTACTAGTAAATTCAGAAAGCATATACAAGTTAGGATGTTAAACCATTGTAGTAGTAGTCTAATTTATTTTTCTGATTATAACACTCAGAACAACATCAAAACCAAGACTAACTTCTTAACAAGCACAGCAAATTGACTAGTACAGATCACAAATAAAATAACAAATGTTATTAAACACAACAATATTTTCAGCAACCAAAAACCATTCCCAAATCTCTGCTTACAAAGAAAAAGAAAAAAAAGTGGTCTTGCCAATCAGTTCATTAGCTCTAACATTATCTGAAATCTTTGAATGTTCTTTAACTTTTATCTACTTAACTGAAATGTTTTTATTCCTAATAAGATTGACTACATGCAATCTCTTAATTCAACATTAATTACAGAAGTTAAGCATTACAAACAAAGTTTCAAATACACAAATGTCAATTTCAGATTGGCTATTCAAATACAAAATTACAGCACATAAAAATAGAACACATTTTAAAGCCAAAGCAATAACTTGCAATTTAGCCAAAATAAAAAATAAAAGCCCATGTACTCTAACTCCAATACCCATATCTGCAGCCAAAAAATAAGCAGTCATTCCACTTGTTATTTCAGCAAAACCAGCACTCTTTAAGAACTCATTTGTGTAAATCTTGATACAATTAGACCAAATTTCCAATAAATAATTACAAATATTACAGAACTACTTGGATTTCAAGACATTTAACACAGACAATTTGGAAATAACAGCAGATTTGGCCTCCAAAAAACCATTTTTGTTCATAAACTTAAATGCTAGTATAGATTAATAAAACACAAAAATCTTGGATCCAACTTTTTCTACTACTGAAATGTTTTCCAGTCTATTATATTCTCTTTTTTGTCTAGAAGTCTGTTATCAAATACAACACTAAACTACTTTAAAAAAAGAACAGAGTTATAATACAAGAGTTGCTCTAAGATACCAAATATTGAAAATTTATTTGATCTGTGAAAAGCATTAGGCAAGTTGTTTGCCAAAGACAACTCATTTTCCAAAAAAATTTTCACCATACTAGCCAAAAAATTATTTATTGGACTAACATGCAACTAGACAAAAAACTGTAAAAAATTCAAAAAAGACTATTTTAAAATCTGCAAATCCAAAAACTTATGCTCAAAAAGATGTCTAAAAATACCACAGACATTGAAAAAAAAAACCAATAAAGTTAACTTTCCTTCAAACTATACTTGCTTAAAAGATTTCAAATCATAAATGATGCAAAATCTTATTGGAAAAGTCATATTACAGACCAGTTTTGGTCTTAAAACACTTCCTAATTATTACATCTTACTTGCAATATACACTTGCTAAAACAAAACTAAACTGTATTCAATAGCTAACTATAAACTGCAAAATAGCCAAAACCAAGTAAGAAAATTGTTTATCTGTAATAGTTTTTTTTAACACTATATTCGAAAAAAACCTATTATCTACATAAATCTAAACCAAACTAGGCTTAAAAAAACTTTTAGTGAATAAAAAAATGTCCAAGTACTTGTGCAATTCACTCTTTTTAGCAATTAAAATAGGTAAACCATTAATTAACAATAATATAAACTTGACATCTTGATTGATAGGAATAGCCACTATTTTATTATTATTAATTGAAATATTATTAACAACAAAGAACTTACTGGCAATATTTAAAATGCATTGTGTAGAAGCTTGACAACTCTTAATCCAAATTGTGTCATTAACAAAAGCACTAGCCACTAAAAAAAAAGTTTTTTTCTTTAACAGTCTTGATCTTATCAGTTTTCACTACAAATCTAGTATTAATATAGTATTTATATAAATGTTTATGTTTTTTCACTTTACACAAAAGTAAATCATAGAAAATTTTTTAAAGAAGTAGAGAAAAAATCTTATTCTAATCTAAGCTATTATGTACTTTATAATCATCTAAAAGTTCAAAATCCATTATTATTTTATTAATCTGATCCTTATAAATACTGCCAAAAAATCTGATAAACTGATTACACATTTTAATGTAATGCAAACTAGTTTTCAAATAATATCAGTCTATTGAATCATAAGCTTTGCACATATCTTGTAACACCAACCAAAGCTCTCTGTTTTTTTCAGAGTATTCTTAACAACTAATCTAATGGCAAAAATAGGAGACTGAGTCAAAGTATTTTTTAACACCAAAAAATTATTACTGCAAAGAACATTAAATTTGCTGCATGTCAATGAAATTCTATCAAAAAAATCTTAGACAATATCTTCCAAACTGTTTTGATTAGTGCAATAAGCCTAATATTTATTAAAATACTATTTCATTCATAAGGTTTTGGGTTTATTAAAACTTATGCTCTCTTTTAAGAAATTGGAACCACATCCAAAGTCAAACATAAATTTAACAGTCTCAAAAGACAAACCAACATCTTTTTATCACAATGTTTCTAAAGTTTATTAGGTATTTCTAACAACTTAGCAGTCTTATCATTTGGTAAATTATTAACAACTAAAGACACTCTTTCATATTAATTTTTTTCATTATATCAGAAAAGACACTATTATTAATCTAGTTTAAAGACATGTATTGACAAGTCCAAAGGTTGGGCATTTTTGGAAGCACTGACTACTCTTTATCTATCTTTTTATAATTTCATTCATCTTAAGCTTTATTTTATCAGGCTCAACCACCAACTTATTTTTTACTACCAAGTAATCCAAAACCATTTTATAAAAGAACTGGTTTAGAATACTTTTAATTATATTATTTTTATTAAAACAAAAACTTTTCATGCACTCCTCAATTGTTTTCTTAATAGACACATCCTTAGTCAACTTCAATTTATAAAGCTTAGACTTTCTGTACTTTTTACAATCTCATAAGAAAAACCAAAAAAAAGACATAATAACCAATTACCAAATAAACCAGTTAAATTCAAGATTGGAGACAAAATACTTTTATATTATACCAAAGTAGAAAAACAATGGAGTGGAAAATTTGACCCCAAATGAGATAGACTATTTTACATAAAAAAAATTTTAGGAAATGAAGCTTATAAATTAAGATAAGACAACAAAATCTTAATCAAAACAGCACATAGTGATTGACTGAAACCATATTACTATATAGTATCATTATTTATCAATAATATTTCACAACTGAAAGTACAACAAATACTAGTCTAACCAAATGAGATTTCATGAGATCTGGAACCAATTATAATTATTGAACCAAACATGTCAAATTGAACAACCAAAAGAGTATATAAAAACATGGGATATGTAACAAAAGCAACAAAAAAAATGGAAATACCAGATCATATTTACACCTTAGCTCAACAATTGTTTTAAATCTTAAGTCAGTAATAATTAAACATAGAAATTATTATTAACCACCAAACAATCTGTTATTAAAACACTAAACAAAAAAAAAATACACCATACCAGTGATCACAAAAACAATCAAGAAACTGGTCAGACAAAATAGTAGAGAAAGTAAAGAACACTTTTGGGAAAATATTTATTATAGTTCTAACAGAAAAACTTTCAAAAGAAAATTGGAAACAATAAACAGAACAACTTCCAATACCATATTGCTACTATCAGTTGGAACAAAAGTTGAACATTCAAAAATTATATCTTGATAAAGCCAAAATTTAATCAAAAAATAATACAAAATATTGAAAATATTATCAAAAAAAAGACAAATCTATTATTGCACATTAGAACAATCTATTAACTATACACAATATTTCAAAATTACCCAGAAATATTGTTATACTCTAACATGGAAACAATTATTATTAACCAATAAGAAAAAATAAACAATGTGCAAATTAAAGATATAAAAAACAAAGTTAAACAAACAATATTAGAAAAAAAAATATTAAACTTAATTTAAAGTGAAAATTTCAATAGAGCTCAATATTAAAAAGAAGAAATAATATTACTTATAAGAAAAACATATAAAAAAAAATAGGAAAAAAACAGATAGACCAATAGGAAAGTAGTAGTTAACATATAAGCATATTGCTTAACAATATGGAACAATGTCAGAAATTACCACATATTGCTAGCAATATAGAGCAATGTTAGAAAATTAAAGCACATTACTTAGCAATGTGAGCATTGCTCAAAAAATTATAGCATATTGTTCGGGAATATAAGCAATTTCATAGAACCTAAATTATGTATATATAATAAGAGCATTAGAAGCAGAAAAGAATAATTTAGAAATTACCAATATCTTCTTATTATTATATCTTTATTATAATTATCAATATTAATAAATAATTATTACCATCTAAATTGCTTTCCCTACTATCAACACTTTATGTTAATAATATCAAATATTTGATTACATTAGAACAATAGCTCTTGATTATGACTATTGATAAGATACTAATATTACTTGCCTTGACTTATATTTTATTTTTTTTAAATTTTCTTTTGTATTTTATTTCTTTGTTGTTACTAATTAATTAAAAATTAAGCACTGAGTTATTAACATCAAGGATTGTTTGGTAAAAGACCCCTACAAAAGAATAGACACTTAAAATTAAGGATTACTTACAAGAAGATTGCTGGCCACCAAGCTGAAAAAAAAATTGATAGAATTACAATTCTAAGAGACTACTGAAAACAATTATTAAATCTCTGTTTATTATACAAAAGACTTAACCAAAACCTTCAAACAACCAAAACCTTCAGATTATAATAATTGTATCAGCTATTAGCATCAAGTTACAGATTTGTTATTTAATTTAAGACTTCAAATAATCACTTGTAATATTGCCATATGCTGCTTTGGCTAAGATTTTGTTATTCTATTTTAATTTGTAAACTCTATTTTTTAGAATTTTTTCAATATGAAATGGTCTATCTTATTTAAAGTCAAAATTTTAACTTCATTATTTTTCCACTTTGATATAATATAAAAGTACTTTGTCTCTAATCCTGAATTCAACTGGTTTATCTGGTAATTGCTTTTCATGTCATTTTTTCTGTTTTTTTTGTAATCTTTGAATGTTTTTAGCTGCTTTTTGTTTTTTGTTTTTCAATGTTTCTATTAGTTTGTACATTCTTCTTAGCAATGTTTTTTGGAAGTTGGTTTCTGTTATTGGTTTTTTTTGGATATGTATTGACTTTTATCTTAACTGGTAATATTGCTGTTTTATCATAAACAAATTTAAATGATGTTGTTTATGTGGTATCTTGCTTTATTGTCTGATAAGCAAATAATACTGATAATATAAACAAATCCTATTTGTCCTGGTTTTTTTGGGTGATTTTGGCAATTTTTTTATACAATGTTCTGTTGAATCTTTTCACTAAATCATTTGTTTGTAAATAATATGGTGATAATAATAGTCTTTTAATTCCAAATCTTTGGCTTAATTCTGCTAATATTGTGTTTACAAAGTGAGTTCTTTGATTTAATAACAATTTTTTTGGATATTTGTGTTAACAAATCAAATCTTAGTGAACAAATTTGGTTACAAATTCTGCATCTGCTCTTTGAATTGCTTTTGTCTTTGGCCATTTTGTAAAATAGTTTATGGCAACTGCTATATAATGATTGCTTTTGCTGATAATTGTTAATGGTTCTACTAAGTCAATTCTAATTCTATCAAATAGTTGTCTCACTCTAATTAGTCTTAATAGTTCTTTGGGTCTTGTTTCTTCTCTCTTCTGATAAGCATCACAATTTTGAATGTATTGGATAATGTTTGGATATATTAATGACCAATAATATCTTTTTCTGGTTTTTTCTATAATTGCTTCTTTATGAAAATGTTCTGTTGTTGAATCTGAATATATGTTGTATAATATTGTTTTTTTCTTTGGTTTTGTGATTATTCTAAGTGATTGATTTAGATCTTTTCTGTTTTTCTAATATAATATATTTTGGTAAGTAATAAAATACTTTGATTGTTGTTTTATGTTGTTTTGTTTCTTTTAAGATAATTTTTCCTTGAACTACTAAATATTAATATAGTGTTGGAGTTGTTAATATTTTTGTGTATTCATTTTTTGTTATATTTTTGGATTGAAATGTTCTTAGATTTGTTTTATTTATAACAAACTGTTAGCATTTCTATTTTTTTTTCTCTTTTTATAATGTATTGTATATTTAAATAGTAAAAGTTTTATTTTTCATCTGACATAGCAGTTGTTTCCAAATTTTTGTTTCTGGATTGATGTTAGTCCTTTGTGATCAGTGTATACTTCAAACTTCTGGCTTAAATACTTTTTCTATTTAATAACTGCCCAATAGATAGCTAAATGTTCTAGTGCTGGGATTCCATAGTTTTTTTCAGTTGGCATATGTTATTGGATGTTCTTGTCTATTATGTTCTCTTTGAGATAGTATGGCTCCCAATGCTTAATTAGATATATTGGTAGTAATAATGAATAGTTTGCTGTAGTCTGAATAGATCAATACTGGTGCTTAAATAAGCTTTTTTTTTAAAATGTCAAAAGCTTCATACTGAGCTTCAATTTATTTATATTTTACATTTTTAGTTTGAAGTTGGTAAAATAGTTGAGCCAGTTTGGAAAAGTTTTGAATAAAACAGTAATAGTATCCAGCAAATTCCAAGAATGCTATTAATTCTGTAAAATTTGTTGGTATTGAAAAGTTTTTAATAATCTGGTTTCTGCTATTGAGTAGAACTTTTAAGTGACTAAAAATTTTCTAGTCTTGAAAAACAGATAAGTGGTGAATTTGGTGTTTGTGGTTGAACAAATAAAATTGGAAATAGTGTAATAAAAAGTGATAATTTAATACTGGTTTCTTGTTCAGGTGTTTGTAAGTGTTTGACAGTTGTTTTTGGTAGTATTGGAGTGTTTAGAGTAGTTTTTGAGTATTGTTTTACTTTTTGTTTGCTTTTATTGCTTGTTTCTGTTTTTGATTCAAAGTCAAAAGAGTATTTGGATTGTACTGGATATTTTTCTTTACAATATTGAATAATGCTAAAGTTAAGTTTTTAAAAGTAGATGGCAAGTGTTTCACTGTTAAAATTTTCAGTTCTCAATAGTAAATAGTACAATAAATTATTGTAAAGATTGTTTCTAATTTCTGAAATGTTGTAGTTTCCAAAAAAATAATTGTTGATACAGTTTTCAATATATTGGTATAATGATTTTTTGACAACTTTAATTCCGTTTGGGATGTTGAATCTTTGCTTACAGTGAGTGTAAATTGACTGATAATACTTTAGAGTTGTTGTGTCTGATATGGTTATCACTTTGAAGTTGTTATTGCTGTGTTATTTCTATAGGAGAGCACTAAATATTACCAGAGGTTTTTGGTCTCTTTTTTTGAATGTTGTTAATGGCTGTTTGTTGTGAATTCATGTTTTCTAGAAGTAGTTGAACCTCTAATAACTGAATTTATCTTTAAATTATCTTCTATAATTTGAACTGCTAGGCTTATAAATAGAATGGCCAATTCTATGCCAGTTACTTTATATAGTTACATTGTAGTAAACATTAACTTTTTCCCAGAAATTGCTCATCTGAAAGCTTACTAAAAATGTGTAGTTACTTTGCTGTGAAAGTCAATTTTTCTACAGAAATCTTGTCTGTAAGCTATCCTAATGATTATAATAAGAAAAAAAATATATATATAAAAAATATAAAAGAAATAAAATTTTGTCAAAGGAAACGTTTTCTATTTAGGCCTGGAATTACTAACAAATAACTGAAATTGGTAGCTAATTAATTTCAAAATGTTAATTTTGTGTTGAGGGAATTTCAAGTATAATAATCAAAGGATTTGGTTTTCAAATATTTAATTTTTATTTGAGATGTGTAAAAGATGATTTGTTCCAATTAAAATATTTAAAGTAAGAGACTATGATAAAATATAAGAAGCTACATTTTCTTGAAAAGAAAAGCTTTTTTTTTATACAATTTGTTGTAGTACTAGTTTTTAAACTTGCACTTTTTTCTTTGCTCCAATTTTGGTGAACTAAAGATACATTTTGGTAAACTACAAGTTATTTTTACAAACTATTGATTATTTCGGCCAATTTTCTATCAATTTCAGCAAATTTTGACTATATTAAATGGTTCAAAGTATTGTGTAATTTGATTATCTTAATTTCTATAATACAAATCGAGTTATTAATTAAGTAATGATATTTGATAATTTGATTAAATAATAAGTGATAATCAAAATAATAATAGTATATGCTAATTAAAAATAAGAATTATGAGGATAATTTCATGTTAAAATTCTACTAGTAACAATATTAGTAACTTAGTGCTTAATTCTTAATCAATTAGTATACAACAATAAAAGAAAAAATAAAAGAAAGAAAAGAAAATAAAGAAAATAAGCCAAAACAATAAAAAGTTAGTATCTTATTAATAGCTGTAATTAAGAGCTATTGTTCCAACATAGTTAAGTATTGACAGCTATCAACATAAAGTGTTGATAGTTTAGAGTTTAATGAATATTTTTTAATCAAATAATAACAACATAAATTAGATGTAGATAAGTATTTTATTGATAATTTGATGATTTATTTCAGCAGATATAAACTATCTTTGAAGCAATTAGAGAATAGATAGAAAAAAAAGTCCAAACTAAGAGATCTGTTTTTTCTGCTTTTAATACTACTGCTATATATACATATTTGAGATTCCTCAATTCTTTAATTTTTTCTGCCAGAAATTCTGTGATTCTTTGTATGAAAATTCTATAATTTCTGGAATTCTGTAATTTCTTTGAGAAAAATTCTGGAATTCTATATTTTACTATGTCTATTTTTGATTGGTTAATATATATACTACTATAATTTCTATATTTTATAAGTAACAACACCAAAAAGTTCATGTGTTAAGACTAAAAAAGCTCTAAAGAAGCCAATAAAGAAAATCAACTTTTTAAATGATGATAATAATAATGATAATATTTTGTTGAATGTTCTGCTGAATTTTCTTTTTCCTTTAAAGAATTTGGTTAATATTTTCATTAAAAAATTATTTGTTTTGGATATTGGTTTAGATAAGGTGGCTAAAAAGTTTTCTCAAGAAAAACTGGTAATAGTTAGAAAATTATTTTCAAAAATTAATGGTTTTAAAAAGGCCTCTACTCCTTTAAAATTTGCTGGGATTATTAGAGCAATGTTTATTTCTGAATTAAGCTTGGTTTAAGCATCTAATATGGCAAAGAATATGAAGATTACAATAAACACTAATCTCAAAAAATCTGCTGTATATTTAAATTAAGCTGTGGTGGTAAAAAAAATTCCAATTAAGATAATAGCTGAGACTGTGCATGCTGCACTTTTTGAGTTTGGATTGATTAAGTCAATCAAGATGCAGTTGGTAGGACTGTAACAAAAGCTGTGGTCAAATTTAATGAAATAGATTATACTGATTTGGTTACAGCAAAATGGTTTATTCTAATCAGAAAAAATACAGTTTATGTAGCTAAAATTAACAAAGATAAGAAAACATAAAATTTTAGAAATAATCATAAAGCATTGTTCTATACACTGCCAATAGAAACAAATACTTATGATATTTGGGATTTTATTGGATTTGTGAGTAGAAAAACATGTATTATTGATTAACATCTAGTTTTATATGCTCAAATAAAATATGTAGTTGTTTTCTTTGATTTAGTTAATTCATTAAATGCTATTATGAAAACTATACCAGTTTTGAGAGATGCCAATTTGCACTGGACTTATCTAGATTCGGCAAAATATGCTAAATATGAGAAATTGGGTCATATTTTATTGGACTGCTTTGTGAATAGGAAAGCTTTTTCTGATAGTTCATTTCATAGAATGTTATTAAAGAAAAATAAAAGCAGATTGGTATTCATCTATGCTAAATGTTCAACACTAATTGTCTATTTTGTTTTTTTTGGTGGCACTTCTTGGGCCAAGATTGTTGATGGGTCTTTTTTCTTTTCTTTTTCTACACAAAATGACTTAGTTGGTTTTGGTTTCTCTTCAAAGATGAAATCTATTCTATTGGTATTTATAAAATTGAATGATAGATTTGCCACTCTTAAACACAATCTTGATAGCCTTGCAAAGCAAGTGGTTAAGCTGGCTAAGAGATTGGACACACTGAAATCAATAATTTCTTAGTTTAGCTCTGAATATTAGTTATTAATAATTTTTTTATCACAGAATTAAGAGATAGATATAGTAATGAGTAAGGGTTTGAGTGTAATCACTAGTAATAAAACTATTGTAAAAGTAATAAGTATTGATTTTTTAGTTGTTTTAAGACTGAGAAAGATTTTGAACAGTTTATTAAACATGGTTATAGATTTGATAACCAAAATAGACAATGCTTGTTTGAGTGTAAAAAATTTCTTTTCTCAATAACAAATCTAATTTAAAAATTTGCTATGTGTAATATTTAGGATATTAATATTTCTACCAAGCAGAAAAACATTGTTTATTAGCATATAAATTCAGAAAATATGGTTTTAATTATTACAAAAACAAAATTAAAGCCTGGCATTAGGTTATAGATTATGTATAAGTTTAATAGAATAAGGATTTTTTTATCTGGTTTAAATAAAAAGTTTCTTAGTGCTAAAGTGGCCATTATTATGAACAATTTTCTAGTGTATTATATTTCTAAGATTGAAAAAGTTCTTGGTTAGATTATTTTAGTATGACTTTTCTTTAAAGGCAAACTTTTGGTTATGATTTTGAATCTGTATGCTGGTGCTTTGGCTAAGACCAAATTTGGTCAAGCTGCAAAAATCAACTTCTTTATTGCTAAAATTATTAACTCTAGCACTTTTGTAATTTTGAGTAAAAATTTCAATAAAAATAGGTTTAAGAAGAGTGTAAGTTTCAAGTTCTGCTCAGATTTGGGTTTGATCAATTTCTTTGGTAAGCATTTGCTAATCAAAACTTTTACTTAGAGCAATTTAAAAAATGTTAAGAAAGTTATTGATTATATTTTTGTAAATAAGAGTATGTTATTTGCAGTGGCCAGTTATAAAATCAATCTCATTTTTGAGTTCTTTGATACAGATTACAAGACTGTTTTGGTTTTAATTTTGATTAGTTTGGATAGTCTTTTGAATATTCAATTGAATAGCTTATGCAAACAAACTAACAAAAATTATTGGAAGTTCAGAATCGAAAATACAAATAATGCCAAATAGGTAAGATTTAAAGATTGTACTTCAACCAGATTCTTAGTAATAAAGACTGGATTTTTTGTGACTAAAACTTGTGGTAATTTGGATACTATGTGGAAGTTGTTGGAGAAGGTAATAGTGGAGTCAGCTAATAAAACATTTTTTAGACACTGGTTCAATAAATTTGAATGTTCCAAAAACAAATACTCTTTAAAGTTTTTTGGGTTGAAATTGCTGATTACCAAAATTGTTAAAAAGTTTTTAAATAATATGCTTGAATTCAATTATCTTGCTAAGAAATAGTCAACTTTAGATAGTAATAAGACTCTTAAGATTATAAACATGATTTGGAATGGTAAAAATTCTATAGTTGTTTTTAAATATTTGTTAATAGACTTTTGAATATTATTAGCTGCTTTTTGCTATTTGTTTTCTAGTGTTTTCATTAAGTTATATGTTTTTTTCAACAATGTTTCTTGGAAATTGTTTTCTGTTATTGGTTCAGTTAAATACATGTTGACTTTTATCTCTACTGGTATTGTTGCTGTTCTACTATATACTAATTCAAATAGTGTTGTTTGTATAATATCTTGCTTTATTGTCTAATAAGCAAATAATATTGATGGTATAAACAAATTCCATTTGTTTTGATTTTTTTGGTTGATTTTGGCAATTGCTTTACACAATGTTCTATTAAACCTTTTAACTAAGCCATTGGTTTATGGATAATATAATGATGATAATAGTCTTTTTATTCTAAATCTTTGACTTAATTCTGCTAATGTTTTATTTATGAAGTGAGTTTTTTGATTGAATAGTAATTTTTTTGGGCATTCATGTCGATAAATTAAATTTAATGAACAAATTCGGCTATAGATTTTGCATCTGCTTTTTGAATGGCTTTTGCTTCCAGCTACTTAGTAAGATAATCCATGGCTACTGTGATATATTTGTTTTTTCTACTGGTTATTGTTAATGGTCCAACTAAGTCAATTCCAATGTGATTAAATAATTGTTTTATTTTGATTGGTCTCAATGGTTTACTGGATTTTATTTCTCTTTTTTTCTAATAAGCATTACAATTTTGAACATATTAAATAATATCTGAATACATAGATGGCCAATAATATTTTTTTCTGGTTTTTTCTATAGTTGCTTCTTTATGGAAATATTCTGCTGTTGGATTTGAGTGCATATTGAATAGTATTGTTTTTTTCTTTGGTTCTGTAATTACTTTGTATGATTGGTCTGAATTTTTTCTGTTTTTCTAATATAATATATTTTGATAAATAATAAAATATTTGAATTGTTGTTTTATGTTGATCCATTTTTTTAGAGATAATTTTTTCTTAAACTGCTAAATACTAATATAGTGTTAGAGTTGTTGATATTTTTGTGTATTTATCTTTTGTTATATTTTGAATTGGAATAGTTTTAGATTTGTCTCATTCATAACAAACTATCAGTATTTCTATTTTCTTTTCTTTTTTTGTAATGTATTATATAAATAAATAGTGAAAGTTTTATTTTTTATTTAGTATGATGATCATTTCCAAATTTTTGCTTTTGGATTGAAGTCAATTTTTTATGGTTAGTATATATGTCGAATTTCTGGCTTAAGTATTTTTTTTATTTTATAACTGCCCAATAAATTGCTAAGTGTTTTAGTGCTAATATTCCATAGTTTTTTTCTATTGAACTCAAGCTGTGATTAGCATATACTACTAAATATTCTTTTCTATCTGGTTCTTTCTGAGATAGTATTGTTTTCAATGTTTAATCTGATGCATCAGTTGTAATTATAAATGGCTTGCTATAATCTGAATAGATTAGTACTAGAGCTTAAATAAGCTTTTTTTTTAATGTATTAAAAGCTTCTTGCTGGCTTTCTATCTATTCATATTTGGTGTTCTTTGTTTAGAGCTAGTGTAATAGCTGAGCCAATTTGGAAAAGTTTTTAATGAATTAGTGATAGTAATCCACAAATCCTAAGAATGCTTGTAGTTTGGTCAAGTTGGTTAGTACTGGAAAGTTTTTAACTATCTTAATTTTGTTTGAATCCATCTTGATTCTGTCTTTGCTTACAATATGTTCCAAGAATTTTAATTTCGTTTTGCTAAAGAAACATTTGGTAGCATTTAACTTTAATCCAGCTCTTCTTAGTCTTTTAAATACTTGTTAAAAATAGTGTAAATGATCATTGAATGTCTTGGAGAACACATTGGTATTATCTAGGTAAACAATTACTGACTTCCACAATAGTTTAGTGTAAACAATTTTCATGAGCTATTGAAATGTGGCTGAAACATTCATTAAGCCAAAAGACATAACTTTAAATTTGAAATTCTTTTCTTGGTATTACTCATAAGAAAAACATATAAAGAAAAATAAGAAAAAAACAGATAGACCAATAAGAAAGTAGTAGTTAGTATGTAAGCATATTGCTCAACAATGTGAAACAATATCAAAAATTACAATACATTGCTTAACAATATGGAGCAATGTTAAAAAATTAGGACATATTGCTTAACAATATAAGCATTGCTCAAAAAATTATAGTACATCACTCGAGAATGTAAGTGATCTTATAGAATCTAAATTATGTATATATAACAAGAGCATTAGAAACAGAAAAAAATAATTTAAAAATTACTGATACCTTCCCATTATTACATCTCTATTATAATTATTAATATTAATAAATAATTATTACTATCTAAATTACTCTCTTCACTATTAATACTTCATGTTAATAGTATCAAATACTTGATTACACTGAAACAATAACTTTTAATTATGGCTATTGACAGAATACTAATATTATTTGTCTTGGCTTATATTTTATTTTCTTTAAATTTTCTTTTGTATTTTATTTCTTTGTTGTTACTAATTGATTAAGACTTCTGTAAAAGGATAGACACTTAAAATTAAGGATTATTTACCAGAGGATTGCCAGCCACCAAGCTGAAAAAAAAATTGACAGAATTGTGATTTTGAAAGGCTACTGAAAACAACTATTAAATCTCTATTTATTATACAAAAGACTCAACCAAAACCTTTAGACAACCAAAATCTTCAGATCATAATAACTGTATTAGCCATTAGCACTAAGTTACAGATTTGTTATTTGATTCGAGACTCCAAATAATCACTTATAACATTTGGTGCTCCCTGTAAAGTATAATTCAACAGAGAACCAGCACCAACAGCAACCATCCAAAACAATAGCAGAATTCTAAGAAACAGGAACAAACCACTTAGGATTTGCAAAATTCTTATTCCAATATTATTACATCTATTTCAGATTAGCAAATAATAATTGGCCAACAGAATTAGCTTTTAATTGTTACATCAACAAAAAAATTGCATACTACTTAAAAGGTCAAGAAGATCCAGAATTTACTTTCAACAATTTTTTCAGTGAACTACTCCAAAGCACTACTCTTCTACAAAACTATTTATTTGCACCTCTAATTATGAAAATAAACAAAAAAATTGAAAAATACACCAAGCAAAGATTTTTTATCACTTTTGTGGACAAAAAAAAAAGAAGATTACAAACACCAACAGAAACACCAAAGCAAATTCAACTACTTACTTGAAAGAAACAAAGATTTGATTCACCTACTAATCCATCATATTATCATATATCCAGAAGTATTATCAATATAATAGACATGTCTATAGCAAGCATAATAATACCACTAAACAGAATCCTGTTCTAAAATAAACAGAAAAAAACAGAGTTATTAGGAACATATAGCAATTATTTTAAGAGATTTAAGTCGTGATCTTTAATGCCATTAAGAGTTCAATTACCACCACCACTACCAGATTTTGGAACTACCAGTTCTTGAGAATTAACTGACTCTAAGAAAGAAAATAGCAATCAAGGAATTAATACTAAAAACCCAATCTCAGAAAATTCAGAAAACCAAACTTTGAGTGTCCTAACTCTAAAAAACCAAAACAATCTCAATCTTGACATTATTAATCAACAACACTTATTTTCAGTAATCATAATCAATTAGCCACTAATTGAACCAATTGCCAAACCAATTTAATAGCTACAAGTATTACTTCAACAACAACTGCAACAACCATTTTAACAACCACCACAACAACAACTAATGACATATGCACCAATTGTCAAAATTGAAAAATTTATTGGCAAAGAAGATAACATGCAAGTGTGACTAAACAATGTGGAAAAAGCCATCACAGCAATAGATAGAACAATATCAAAGCATTTCAAGCCATCTCATACTTCTTCCAGAATACTGCCAACTCGTAGTATCAACAAATATCAAGATTTTAACACATTTAAACTTGAGTTCCTACAATATTTTAGCAATAATAATAGTATTAATTGCTTAGCCAATGCCTTCACTACTATTAAACAAAGAAAAACTGAAGCAGTCACTACTTATCTAGGATGCTTCCATAGAAACTTGCACCAAATCCAAGCTATTAACACCAATTATTTCACTATAGCCCAAATCTTGAATCAATTTATCTGTGAATTATACAGTAGTATCTTGCAATATGTATATCTACTAAGTCAACTTTCAAGCAGCTGTTACTTACACCAGAGATTTTGAAGCCACAGAACTCAAAGCCAACCATGCCCAAACCATAAATCTAGTAATAAACAGATCATTTAACTTGGATTTCAAATTGAAACAATTCAGTGACTCAATTAATTAGAAATTAGAAGAGTACTTAATTAACAATTAGACAATCTATTAACCACTACAATGATGCAATAATTTAGGAAACTCAAATTATTTCTAAAATCAGACATGTTTATTATTATTAACCAATCAACCATGGCAACCAGAGATGTGTGTTTGCTACAATTATGGTAAACAAAGTCATGTTAGAGCCAGCTGCAGAGTTTATAACAATAACCCACAATCAGAAAATCAATATTAAAATCCCAATTGCAGATTTTAAACTCCAAACTATTACCCAAATCAAGATTAATACCAATTCAATTACATCTCAATGATGTAGCAACCAATATACATATCTCTAATTTATTAACCGGCAACACCCATAATATATCAACCATTACAGTCATTAATAATATATCAACCACAAACCATTCAAACACTGTTATCAATAACTGTGTTCAATGGAAATTAAAAGCCAAAAACCATTCAGCAAAACTGAAGATTGGCAATAATTATTTATCAACTGATCCCTAGTACATCCCAACAACCCTCAAAATTATGTCCAAGAAATTCAGAAACCAAGTATGCCCAAAACCCAAATTCTCAAAACTATTTAAGCTTTCTTATGGCTCCTAAAACCACCCAAATCAACAACTAAAAAACAAACCAGAAACCACTCACCAGCAATATTCTATCAGTAATAGTCACCAATAACAAATTACTAGCAGCCATTTTTTTTTTCAAAATTAAAGAATCAACCACAATGTCTCTTTTTAGTGAAGCTATTCTTAATACTAAACTCATTACTGCAATATACACTAATGTCAAGGTCAATGGTTGTCAATCAAACTGATCTTGAACAGTAGTTTAGCAGGTAGCATTATCACACAACAACTTATAAACCAATTAGATCACTAAGTTAATTATGCGGCAAGCACCAGAATTATTACAGCCAATGGGACAATCAAAATTTCTATTAACAAAATTAACAACTTCTTTTTCAAAGTCAATGGCATTATTGTCTCCATTGTTACTCATAAAAAGAAAACAGATATAAGACAACAGTAGACTAATAAGAGAATAGTAGTTAGCACATGAACACATTGCTCAACAATGTGAAGCAATGTCAAAAATCACAGCTCATTGCTGAACAATATGAAGCAATATCAGAAATCATGGCACATTACTCAGCAATATGAACATTGCTTAAGAAATTATAGAATATTGCTCAAGAATGTGAGTGATCTCATAGAATTCAAATCATGTATATATAGCAGTAGTGTTGAAAGTAGAAAAGACAGAATTTCTTAGTTAGAGACTTTTCAGTTTAGATTTTATTGAAGCAACTTTTCAATCCACAAATATCAATAAATAATTATTCTCTATTTCAAATTCACTCCCACTATCAACACTTCATATTGATAGTAATTGATACTTAACTATACTGGAACAATAGCTCTTGATTATGGCTATTGACAGAATACTAACTTGCAATTGCATTGGCTCATTTCTTTATTTTCTTTCTTTATTTTTTTTTTTTATTTTTATTTTTTTTATTTTATTGTGATTTACTAAATTGATTAAGAAAATTAAAGCACTGAGTAATTGACATCATGGATACCATTTAGACAAAGACAATGTCTATGGTGATAAATTTTCTAGCCGATAGAAAGGACTCTTTATAGTCAACAAAGTTTTAAACAATAGTTCTTATATTCTTCAAGATCAATCTGGAACAATCTTCAATAATTGTCTTGTTCATGGTACACAACTTAAGAAATATCATAAACGACCTGATTGGTTGCCTGTTGTAGTAATACTGGCCCAAATGATCAGCAAAAATCAAGTATAAATAAATGCACCATTTCCAAAACAGAGGTATCTTCAATCAACATGAACAATTATTTTCTGGATTAAAACATTCAAAATGCCTTCTATACTCTCCATAAGTATTGGATCAAAAACTATCCAAATGCTACTCTGACCATTGAAAAACAAACCACCATAACTGATAACAGTGAAACACATACTGTTATTAGACCAAAGAAAACTACTACCAAAAAAGAAAGAATTGGTAGCAAAATGGATAAATATCTGTTGGAAAGTATAACAGCAGCTATACTTCTATCTTCTAGCACAATTGGAAAAACACTCCAAAAAATCTTACTCATAAACAAAAACTTGTCATATGGAAAGCAATTAAAACTCTATGGTCGCCTTGGTGAAATCATAGAGGATATGAAACTCATGAAGAAAACAATTTCAGAGATACAGGCAGAAATTTTGGGCATTATACAGTTAGATGTTTTAAGAGTTTTAACTATTGCTAGAAAAGCTAAAACTCTAATACAAAGATTTGGTCTCTTGAATACAAAACTCATTTTGCCTCAAGTGTTATATACCTTATTCACAAAAGACAAACTAGTTAGCTTTGAGTTAGACAAAATCCTTTAAATAGATTACTCCATGAATAACTTGATTTCACTGGAGCTCAATTTCTTTGAAAAGAATGATATTATGATTGAAACTTATACTTCTTATTAAATATCACATGTATTAGCTACTAATGTCATATAAATTAACCACTCTATTTTTAGATAGTGATCATTGATCTGATTATTGATCTGACTATTGACTTAATCATTAACCTAGTCGTTGACCTGATTATTGACCACTTTTGACAACTATATAAGTGATGAATCTCTTAGCTATAGAAAAGCATATTAAAAATAATCAAGAATAAATAAAATAACAACTTTCATCTCAATCATTCTCTTATTGCTAATTTTTCTTTCCCTATCTTTAAGTATTCAAATATCTTGGGATAAAAGATTACTTGTTAGTTAATTTTTACCCTTTTCCTAAAATGTATAAGTGTAGTATTTGAAGATTATTGAATAAAATGTAACTGAAAAACACATCTGATACTTGATATTGAATTCTAAGAGCACTGACATAAGGCATAGAATTATACCAAGTGTGATTATTTGTTGACAGTACAAATTATTCCTCTACCTTCAGATTCCTCAGTTACTGTATCTTTTAAAAAAAATAGTGACTGAAATATTTTATGAGACTGATCTTGCACATTGAATCCATACTTATTCAATTCGCTCTTTGAAGTTGAATTTCCTTTGATTATTTCCATCACCCTACAATCCTGTTCTCCCTTGCTATCTGTTAGCTTGTTACTCCAATCCGTAACAATATTATTAAGAGTTAATATGGTTTATTAAAGATATTTATTAGTTTTTAATTGTTTTTTTTAGGTATTAATAATTTTAAAAGTTTTTTTTAGAATTGTGAATAAGTTATAAACTAATCAAATATAATATAAATAGATGTTTCTATTAGATTTTTGACTATAATATAAGAACCAAATTTTTATATAATTTTTGATAATTTTAATTTTGATAAATTTTTAAATACTTTTATTTTTGAGACTTTATTCTTGTTATTAAATATTAAAACAATAATATTAGAATCTAAATTAAAATCTATTTTGTGTTTTTTAGATCTAATATAACTTAATAGTTGTTATTAATTTCTTGTAGTTTTATGTTATTGTTAATTAAATTAAAATTAAACAAGAGATTTTTTTTTAGCTTGTATTTTTATTTTTTAAAAAGTATATTTATTAATTTAAAAACTAAAATTTTGTTGTTTTAATTAAAGAATTTTTTTCAAAAAAGTTTATATAAGTCTAATTTGTATTTGAATTAAAAGCTTGATTATTGTAATTTTATTGTTTATTTAATTATTATTTCTTATATTTAATATTAAATAATTAATGTTTTTATGTTAGTAGCAAATTGAAAAATCTTGAATTATATTGGAACTGTTGTAATTAATTATAATAAAACTAATATTAAAATTTTAAAAGCCTTTAGTTTTCTTATACTGTTTTGGTTAATAGTTTTAAAAGTTTAATAAAATTTACTGTTAGTTAATCTATTAATTATTTATTAAAGTCTTGAATATAAATAATAAATAATGTAATAATTATTAGAAAAAAACAAAAACAGAAATAGTTATTTGAGAAAAAACATATTTTTTAAGCTATTTTTATTATTTAATTTAATGTGAAATTATTTTTAATGGCAAAAAAAGACCATAAAACATAGAACAAATTTATTTTTAAGTTTTTGTAAAAAAAAAAAATTTTTGTTTTTTTATCCAATTTTTTTTAAATTTATGTATTTAATTAATTTTTAAATAGCCTTAACATATTTTATAACTATTTTTTCTAAACTTTGTATTCTTTGTTTTAGTTTTAGTTTTTATTTGAATATTAATATTGTAATATAAACTTTTTTTTCAAACTATGTAATTAAAAAAGTTGTATTTTGGTTATTATTTTTAGAAAATTATTGAAGATTTTGTTAAGCAGTTTTTTTAACAATTTTTTAAGTAAACTATGTAATGAAAATTCCTAAAAATATCTTTTAATTATTTAAAACTTGTAATTATTATTATATAAATTTGTTGTAGCAAATTTTAAGCTATTTTATAAGATCTTAAAAAAATTTTCAATATAAAGATAAAAAACTTATATTTTTATAATATAAAACAATTTAGATATTTTAAAATATTAATTAATTAATATAATTGTTTTTTGTTTTGAATTTTTCTTTAAAATATGCTTGATTAAGAAAATAAATAATATATATAAAATAAATTTTAGTTAAATATTTAACTAAAAACCAATTTTAAAAATGTCAAGATTTTTAGCTAAATTGTTTTTAATTAAAAAACAAATAAGACAAAATAAAAAAAATTAAGTTTAATATAAGCTAAATTGTTTTAATTATGTATTATAAATAATTTAACTTTAATAAATAAATTAAATTAGTAAAAATTTAATATACAAGATCAGTTTTATAAATATTTCAGCCACTATTTTTTTTAAAGATAAAAAAAAATTTGAAAATAAAAAAATAGTTTATATTGTTAACAAAAGATAATACACTAATATAATTTTATGCTTTATATTAGTATTCTTAAAATTTAATATTAAATGTAAATTGCATTTTTTAGTAAATATTTATTTAATATACTTTACAAAAATTAACAATTATACTAATTAAAAAAAGAAAAAAAAATAGTAAAAAAAAAGAAAAAAGTTAATATTATTGTATTGATTTAAATATAATTCGAATGTAAATGCTTTTCTTTAATTTTAAAAAAATTTATTTATATATTTTCAAAAAAAAATTAATAATTAATTTAGTGTTTACATTAATAATTCAGTTAATAATCAAATTATGATCAAATTAATGACCAAATTAATAATTAAATCAATGATCAAGTTATTAATAAAGTCAAAAATTATTTTAATAATTAATTTTAAAAATAAAATAGCTAATTAATAACATTAGTGGCTAATATATTCAATTAATTATGATTAAGTAAATAAATAAAAGCAAAAAAGTAAAAAATTTAAATATAATATCATAAATAAAGATTTATTTATAGTTTTAAAAATTAATAAATTAATTTTATTAGTATAAACTAAATATATTACCAAAGCAATATTAGAATAAAGTTCTAAAATTGAAATAAAAAATGTGTTTTTGAAAAATAATCTAATTAATAAAAACTAATTAACAATTTTAAAAACTTTGTACATATATTTAATCATATAATTATTTATAATAGTTGTAATATTAAAATTTAAATAGTCAAAATTTATTTTAAAAATATAAATTCAGATATTAGCAAATTTATTTACAATTTAAAATTGAATTATATTTTAAAGCTTTATTTTAATAACAATATTATAAATTTCTAAAAAGTCATAAATTAAAGCAGTTTTATTATAAATAGTTATACTTAAATCATTTTTTATTCTTATATTCTTCTTTTAATTCTATAATAAAAAGATTATTAATGATATTAAAAACAAAATTAAAAAATCACTAGTATAAAAACATTTAAATTTTTTTGCTAACTTATTAAATTAATAAATTTTAAATTAATGGTGTTATTTACCAATAAAATAAGTTTTTTAACTAAAGTTAAATTAAAGTTCAAAAAAATATCAACAAAAAATAAGAAAAATAAAGTACTACAAACTATTTGGACTTATATTTATTACTAAAAAAGATAAATTAAGTAATAAAAATCTGGTTTTTTAGCTTAATTTATACTAAACATAGCTTATTTAATTTTAATATATTTTTTAAAGTATTTAACAAAAACTTTACCAAATATATAAGATATTAAAATATAATTAAACTAATTATAATTAGCTTATTTTTGTATTTCTAATTCAGTTCAACATAAATTAACTTTTATAAAAACCAAAATTAAATAAATAATAATAGATTTGTTTTTATTATTAATAAAACAAATTGTAATATATCTAATATAAACATAAAAAACTAAATTGTAATTAATAATACAAGTTTTTTTATTATGTAATATTAAGAAATTAAAGAAATTGTAAACTATAATACTTATTAAAATATATATATAATAGCTCGAATCATTAAGTCTGGCTTGTTGCCTCTTGAATCGGATACTTGTCGATTTTTTCGTTTTTTGCTGGCATCACTTTGACGATCATTTTTTGTTACTTCGATATCCAAGCCAATTGGCATTTGATATATAGACGCCTCCATAAGACGTGCCACAACGTCTACGAGAGCATTCTCTGAAGCTTTGGAAATTTTATGAAGAACATTCCTCTTAATTTCTTGCAGAAGAGTGTCTGTTATATTTGTTGCTATTTGTGCTCTGTCGTCTTCGCCCTCAACCCAGTTCTCGTGCCTTGTCGTTTCTGAAGGTGCAATGACGAATTTGCACCGGGTTTGAATTTCGTTTCTTTTCGTAACGTAA